>JABASD010003275.1:0-21036 GCA_019776165.1 Pogonognathellus flavescens
CGAGCCATCACTAAATCGGTGCGGCAATACGTGATACTTAAATAATTGTAACTAAACAGCAATTCAACAGTATTGATTTTTCGATACCTTCATTTTCGTCAGAAAATCGTTACAGATACCTGCTAAAACATCACGAAATCGTCATGAGTGTCGGTCGGGTATATTGGCATGTAGATGGTAGAAGGAACAAGATAGGTATGTATGTTGCTTGTAGTATTGAGTAGTTGAGAAAACTCCATCAGTGTACTAGGCCACCATTGGGGGGGTATTGTAAAGTTTGTTATGTAGATGCCATCTACTAGATGGTGGAGGACCCTATGTCATATACTATGAATACCACTACCTACAGCCCTACAGGTGGCACGGTAGTTCACTGTAGGTGGTACATTTTTGCGCACAGATACATTGACAGATACATATATAGATAAGATATAGTAACCAAGCAAACAACATTTGTTCATGAAAAAAAGTCTGTCACAACGATTTAATAATTTTATCATTAACTATTTTCATATTGCAAAGATTACCTTTTTTCATGAACAAGTGTTGTTTGCTTGGTTACTATTATCAATAGACACAGTTTCTTTTGGTTTTGATAGTCAACATGTAAATCTCCGCGGGGTCTTTATTTTCAATCGTACTGTAGATAGATACACAGACAGACAAGACAAAAACATAAAGTAGCTGTTCGCTACTTAATAAACCAATTGCAACGGCTGAAAGTAAGTAACGAAGGGAAAAGTGACACTGTATTGTGAACTAGGTTTGACACGGTAACATTTACAATGACATCAAAACGTCAACTGTGACACTCTGTTATTAACAGTGAAACTCCGCTGACTACTGTATTGAATAACATGACAACATGTATTGTCATTTCTTTATCCATCAGTGGAAAATTTGCGTCTGTCAAACATAGTCTCAACAAACAGTGGAGAGTGTGGACTGCTCAATATTTACATACTATTCCTTTAGGATACATTATTATAACAGTTGAATCCTTAAAGCTGTGACAAAACCGCGGCTTATTTCTCGCATTTAAATTATTTTCAATCCATAACAAAACCAAAACAAACCTTTACCAATCACAATTAATTTACAAAATAGGGTTGTTGAAATGAAGAATAATTTAAATTATAATCAGTTTGACAAATAGAAAACTAATAGAAAATTAACAACGTAATTAATATACTCAGTCACTACTATAATTACATTATATTACAAATATTTATATCTTCAATATTTGGAATTCTTTTCCAATATTATTATTCCGGTATTGCTGTTCCGGTTTATTATTTTTGCGGAATTGTAAAATAAAATGTATCATTTTACAATAGACATCATGATAATCTGCAAAATACAAATTAATGCGTATTAAATGTTCAACGTTGGTTTAGACACATTTTTACCAAATTAAGGCAATGGGGTCATATTCAAAAGACTTTTCTGTGAACGGCATTTTTGAAAAATTAGCCAAACGGATAGACGCAATAGAAAAGTTCATCTCAAATAAGTTTGGTAAGTAAAATACTGCACTGTAGCGACTAATCTTCTGTCAGATTATTCCATATTCCCATTATAATTGAAATACATAATGTTGATGTTTTAATATTTTAGCAATCAAGTATTAACGTGCTTAAAAAATGTGGCCAGCTAGCGCAATAAATGTAAATAGATGAATTTTCCGATGCACAAAAATATATTTCAAAATTGTGCAACCCGGTATTTAAACTTCAAAACAGAGTTTTCAGAAATTGTAATTACAATTATCGCGAATCATATTTAAAAATATTATTATGTGAAATTTAAGTCGTTTGATTGTAATAAACAAAAAACAATTTCGCCTAACTTTTGGTATTTAGGAACAAATTATGTATAGCTGAATTTTTTAATATTTTATACAATAATTTCATTTTTTAAATAATTTTCGAACTAGGGCTGGGCAACAATATTTGACGATGTACCCCTCCCGATTCCAATATTAGATAAAGGTTTAATTAGTTTATAACAATGAAGTATACAATAGCTTTTTGACAATAACAATATGTTTCGAGTATAATTTTGTTCTTATTCAACTCAATATTCGTTTCAACTTAATGTTCATATTCTTTTAATTGTAGGAGAGGATGCACTATTTTGTTCCAGTCAAGAACGGGATTTTGGAAATGGTTTTAACTTGTCGTCGGGTGAAAAACTTAAATCTAAAAGCAGTCTGAGTCATTGTTCAAAGAAATATAGTCCTGCCACACTGAATAAAAGGAATTCTCCAACATCCTTGTCACAAGCGTCACGGAAAAGTATTTACAAACTTTAATTTCATCATCTGCTAAATATAAGTTATAAGCAAACAATGATGTACCTAATATATATATATATATATATATCATTTTTGATTTGAGCAATCCGTGATTTATATCGAGGGTGTAAAATACGTTTAAGAAATTTTAAATAGGAACACAATAACATTTGTTTCATTTGAAAAGAAAAGTATTGTGTGAATTTGGAATGAGGAAATAAATGCTAATTGTACATTATTTTATGTCGTCAGGAACACGAACGAACAAACCCGTTACTTACCAAGATGACGATTCCATCTCCGACTTGGGCCGTGAGTCAGACGATGATAATGATTTCAACCCCCTTCTGGAGCCAAGTTAGTTGATATAATACACATATCTACAAATTTCAAAGTATCTTACATTCTGTCCGTCAGAACTTTACAGTCCGTCAAAATAACAAACCAACCAAAAGTTAGTGTATAATTTCGGAGTGGATTTGGGGCAACGTCCACGGACAGACAAAAAGAAAAGTGAAAGCACAAAACCTTAATAAGTTCGGCCATCATAAATACAGAAATAATTGTATTCTGAGCTTTGTAATTAAATGTGATTAAATTAACATTTCTGAGAAATGTTAATTTAATCACCACTTCGGATAAAATATGGGACAATATATCAATATTTAATTCATTTAACATCAGGGCCTCCAAATTTGTGCTGCAGTGTAGCAATAAATAATATTGCGGAGAAGCGTTTACATGACAAAATATTATATTCGCTTACATCTATTTTAATTTAATCTAATTTATTTAGAATTTAATATGTTGATTTCTATTGAATACAGAAAGAGAAGTCGAAGACACTCCCATTAACGAGGAACACGATGACGACGACGCGAATTATTTTGACGGAGATGATGTAGAAGTGAATCTGCATTCTGAAGAAGACGAATCTTGTGAGGACACAAGTACCTCGTGGACCCAAAATAAAAGACACTTCAGTGGGACTTCTAAATTAAAAAACAAGACTGAAGTTTACAAAATAAATGAAGATTCAGCATTATCTAATGAGAAAGATGCTCCGTGGACGCAGAAAGGTCATTATAAACTTATATTATTATTTTTTATACATTGACGCAACAATAGGGACAAGTTGAAAACATTCCCCGGCAATTCGAGAAAACAGTCGGAAATGCCTCCAAAAACCTAAAAACTGTATATCTTTTCCTGCTATGCGCCAGTTTAATGTATTTTTTTGTAGAGTTTGAGGTTTCTGTACATTTACCAAAAAATTGTATACATTTGTACCACTTTTAAAAGCTTTCGTAAATTTTTCATGTCAGAGTCTGCGTCTCCTTAAAACTATTTCATGGAAATATCTGTTATTTTACATTTAATTCCTCGAAAAGGAATTTCTACCCGCGTCTATTATTACTTTTTAACATTTAATGGCAAATCACAATTTTTATATTTTGCAGATTATGTTCCGCCAATAAAACTCCCATCGGGAGGCTCGAAGCGTTCCAATTGTTTAGTCATTGCTTACCGAGATCATATATACGGCCTGGACCCCAAATCTAGAATTACTGCTAAAACCGGAAAAAATAAACTAAAATGGAGATGTCACAGCCAGGGGGGTAAAGGAGTCAATGAAAGGTGCAAAGCGAGATTACACACTTGGGGACCGGAATACAAAGTCACGAGTTGTTTGGGTGAACACAACCACCCTCCAAGGGTGGAGAAAATTGAAACTCGAATTTTCTTGAGCAAACTCAAGAAAATAAAAGCTACTACAGATCTTTCAATTTCAGAAATAGTAGAAAATGGTCTGAAAGAAGTGTCAGAGGAGACAAAAGCCTTACTGCCGGATGTGAAATCAATTAAACAGATTTTGAGCTGCGTTAAAAGAAGAACCACGCCAGAAAAATCAAACAGAGTTGCAACACCCTGCTTTAACAATTTAATTAACCAACTCGAACAAGGAGCATTGCCGAAACCTAAAACCAAGAATGAAATTCAGAATCCGAAATGCAATTCGGGACAAAGTAAATTTCAAATTGTGAATTAAAAAATTAGTCATTAAATGTTTGGCTACAAATTAAATACTGTCATTACTTTTTCTACCTTTTAATCTTATTATTGACTTTTATTTAAGTAACAATTACAATATTAAATGATTTTGATTACTAGGTTCCTCCTCTTATATGCAAGAAAAATTAAATGTCAATCCACATTGCCAGCTTCCGACCAACGAAATGGACTTTTCCATTTTAGTTCCCAGTAAGACTAACTGATTTTATTAATATTTACTCATATTTTTTTAGAAATGCATAATACGTGTTATTCTTGGATACCGCAGTATTTCATTTTACAATGTCACCAATTCCAATCGAAATATTATTAAACTGCTTCGATTATTTTGGAAACGGTTCAATATTCGTAATGCTATCATTTTTGTATAAAACAATAAGACATTAAAAAATAATTGATACATCTATACAGTAACAATATGAATGTTTTTAATGTTTTGATAGAAACGGAAATGTTGAATTTTGATGATTTTCAAAATGATGAGGAGACTGAAAGTCTCGATATATCAATGACTGCAGGAGAGGAAAATGAAGATGTAATATTCGACAATGAAACGGCACCAAATGAAAACGATCTGAATGCTCCCTTCATGCAAGACGGTAACCATTTAAACACTTTAATCACAGTTTAAATATCAATCGGTGGCAATGCCTTTAATATGAACGACCAAATTACATTGCTGATAATTTTTGTGTTATTTTGCTGAAATGAAAAATGTTATTCCTCGGAAAGGTTTATGTATAATCGTGCCTGTTATAAATTTAAATTGTACTGTCAAACGACTAACTTTTTGTCTAACGTTTATTTGTAACGAAATTTTGTTTTAACGAAAAACAGTGATAAAGTTATAATAATCCTAGACAGTGACTTTAATCGTATTATATTTTTGTAGAGAGTTTGGGTAGACATAAGTGAAGTCATTTTAAACAATTATGTCAAGAATTCATAATATTCTGCATGGAATTTACAAGCGCCAGAGATAGGAATTTACAAGTGCTAAAAAATTTAAAACTAATAAGTATGAGTAGTGGGATTATTTTTTATATGCTATGTGTTCTAAAATGGACACGTTTAAGCTCCGTCCGAATTTTAACACTAAATATCAAAAAGGTGGATGCTAAAAATATTGCATGACTTAAACGTACTTATTACATAACTACACATCCTTTACATGGTACAAAATGAAATGTTGGGAATTTTATTCATATTTCACACCTGGAAATTGCTTAATGTGATAATCTGATAATGTGTTTCATTGTGTAAGTCGTTCAATATATATTTATAAAAATCTTTGTTTAGGATATGAACCACCAATACTGTTGCAAAAAGGAAAGACGAAGCATTTGCTTGTGTACGGGGATCACACTTACGCTCTGCATGCTCGACATAAAAGCACTTTAGACGAATGCAGTGGAATGGTGATTCGGGAAAGACAAGAAAACGAAAAGAAGATTTGGAGATGCAGCATGAGGGATAATCCCGTTAATTGTGGTGTCAACCTTTACACTTGGGGACCAGACCATAAGGTATTGGGATTCAAGGGGCAACATTCCCATCCACCGAGGAAGGAGGAAATCAAGAAAATGATTTTCTTAGATAGACTTAAAGAAACTGTACGGACGACGGATGCTCCGATTAATGACATTATTGACGAGGCTATGCAAAATGCCAGCGATGAATTAAAATCAGTTCTTCCAAAAATGCAAACTATAAAATTTCATTTAAGGAACGCTCGGAATCAAACAAAACCTCATGTAACTAATAGACTTAAAATTACCAGCCTCGCCAAACAATTGAGTGACGTTGGAAGTGTGGACATCACAAATTATACTTCTCTGCAACAATCTACAGGTAATTATGCAAAATCATAATGGAATTATTTTTTAAATTGTAATAAAATATTAGGAGGCGGTGTATATCGTAGATAATTACATTTTTTGCAAATTTGTCGTTCTTTTTTGATTAGTGCCTTTATTTATAATGCACAAAAAATAATTGTTTCGAAAAAAAATCAACTCCTAACTTTAATGAGCAAAAGTTATGAAAAATAATATTTATCGTAATTACTTGAATATGTGTTAGTTAAACAACGGGAATTTGGGGGGTACTGAGGGCACCCCCCAAATTCCTGGAAAAATGCAAAAAATGTCTAAAAAATTGCAAAACATCGACAAGATATTCACGTACGAATTTAGTGTATTTTTGGCATATTTTAACCTAAATTTGCTATACTTTTTCGCGCATTTTGAATTAAATTTATTGTGTGCCCCACCAAAAAGAAAACCTGGGTACTCCCTTGTTTCAAGTGACGAATCTAATAAAGTATATAATAAAACAAACATGCTTATTCTTAAAGAATAATATATATACCGGTTTGAATTCAACTATTAATTTGTACCACAGGGATTTCTTGGAGTGATATTTTAAATGACAGTGGTCAATTTGCACCAACCGATGTTGAAGGGCAAAATATTGGCGATTCTAATTCAGTTCCAAGACCAGAAACAAATGACAGTGGTTCAACGGCCTTATGGATGACAGCAGGTATTAGGCAAATTTTCATTAATTAATAAAAATGGGATTTTTTTTTAATTTAGTCCACAATATTTCACAGGAATTTATTTTTGTGTGTATGGTCGTGTAAACAATGATTTTGCGATCAACTTCGTGTCATATAGTTTCTTACTGGGTTTGGTTTTATCTATTTCCTTACATAAACCACTGAAGTAGGTATTTATTAGGTATGTGTATCACGAAAACTGTTTTTTAATTAAAAAAGCGCATACCTATGCAAGGGCAATGTTGTAGAAAAAAATAATGCTAACCATAAAATATTTGTAAGAAACCTCTAAACCAGTTAATTTTGACAAGTTCTTTTTCCGAATGGTTGTTAAATTGTACCGTTTTAGGAAAACAGTATTTTTCTCAACATAAAGCGCAAGATTTTGCTTGTTCCTTCAGTTAACTAAATTAAAAATATTCTCCACAACTTCTGTTCTGTATCTTTTCAGTCATTTTTTTTTATTTATTTTATTATTTCAGAAGACTATATATCTTTCCCTTGATTGATGTACACATTATATAATTAAAATATAACAAGTGATTGTTTAACAATTACTAAATATTTTACAGATTACATCCCGCCAACAGTTTTACCATCAAGCAGGGGAAACAACATTTTGTTAGCGTTTGACGGGCACATTTATGGCGTCGATCATAAATGTGACCAAGTTAAGAATAAAAGGGATAAACTGAACTGGCGATGTAATTTTTCGGGTGGAGGGAAAAATAAAACTGAACGAGGGCTGTGCAAGGCAAGAATGTACACTTGGGGACCTGAGTACAAAGTGTTGGGTTTGTGGGGTGAACATGATCATCCTCAGATTAAAGACAAAATTGAACGAAGAATTTTCATGGAAAGACTCAAGAGAATTGCAGGATCAACGCAAATTCCAATTCCAGAATTTGTGAAGGACGCTTTGTCACAAACGAGTGAAGAAATTAAGCAAGGTCTTCCCAAACTTGAATGTATTTACAGCGCTTTGCGTAAAATTAGAAACGCTAACTTCGGAAAACCAATAAAGCCACCGAGTAAATGGCCAAAACGCGTTAGAACTAAAAAGAAATCCAAAATGGATAACACAACCGGAAATGATTTCTTTTAAATGTGGAAGTAAATTAAAAATGTATTTAGTTAAAAAAGATTAAATTATAACTAATGCTCTCTCTTTCTTTAGTATTGTCTTATTGTGACTTAATGAAAGAGCTAATGCTTCATGTAATGGACAAGGTGAAGGGATGGACACTAATTGTAGTATTACGATAATATTAACTATACTGAAACTGATTAATGATTATGTTTATTTCTTTTTATAAAGCTGTGATTTATGTAATCAGATATTTTGGTGCAGGCTCTAGAGGTTTGAAACCCAAACGCAGAATAAACATTAACCCCATCAATGGGGTTTATATGAAGTTGAGATTGAGGCCTTTGCGGCTTGGAGTCGAATTGTAATAACTGGTTTATGTTCGAGGTTTAAAAAAAAAAATCTTGTTGCTAAAGAAATGTCATCATGAAATTAAAAATATTACTTAACTAGCGTAATAATACTTTACCCAATCTTCATTGAAAATATTCAAACATATAGAAACAGAAGTTTATTTCCGTCATGGTTTACGTTTAAAGAATTTCTCACTTTAGCAGTTATGTTGCAAAGTAAGAACAGTAAAACAAACAGTGAGCATATAATAAATAGACATGAAAATCAATACCGTATGTTATTAATATATATGTTAATTGGTAACAATTGCGTCCTATTTTATAATATTTTAAGTAATCACTAATTTATAAAGTTAATTAGAGAAACTCTGTCTGTAATTACTAATTACGTACGGTTAGAGTAAAAATGAAAACGTTTTATTGGATAACTTTTATACCTGGGTATTTTGAGTTTCGAAGCAGCATTATCGATATATTTTTACTAATATTCAATTTTGACTTGGGATTGAGGTTAAAAAATCTGTGTGCCTTTGGGGTTGTGAAACTATGTCATTTACAAATTTTGGGTTGGTTTGGTATTGTAGAAAGTCCTTTAAAAATGGTCGATTTAGTAGGGGTTGAAAAAATGCGATCACATTCCAAGCTCTTGTAAGCTTCATATGTTAGTAGTAAATTGGCCTTTACAATCGTTTAAATAAGGTTTAAAAATTACATATTTAAAAACGGCATTAATTCTGGACTCTCATTGGCGGCGGCGGACTCTCATTGGCGGCGGGCCAAACGAGAGTTCAGAATTCGAATGCCGTTTGAATAATTATACGAGCGGAGCGACGTGTGACTTGCATTCACTTTATCTTGCGAAGTTACACGGAGCTGAGGAGCGAGTGAAGTATAATAAAATTTGCTTATAATTTTTATGTAATAATATCAGCAAAACGATTTCAATTTTGTTATTTTAAATTATATTACCGGTAGGATATATACTAAATTACTAACATGTTTAAAAAATTACATTTATATATCGCTGTTAAATAATTCATTAAAGGTATTTTTTTATTTTCAAACCGTAAAAATAGCCTTTCCATGCCCCCAAATTGTCTCTACATTGTTGTTTGATGGGCTTAATTATCTGTTTCGAAGCTAAGGTCACATGTGATGGCATCAATGTATAACTTATTCTTTGGCATACATTATTATTTCCATACTTGGATTATAATTGAGTAATTTTGCAACATTTAAATGGTTTAACTATAACTATTGCTCGTTACCGATATATCATAGTAAGTCAACTTTGGTAATACATTTGTTGCCTTCACCAGTTACTGACCCAGTTTGCAAACGAGTAAATTAATGTTATCATTTCATACTGTTCGTTGTATAAATGGACAAAAAGTTATCGGTAAGTTATAAGGTTCGGCATGGGCTTTCATGTCACATATGTTTAGTTATGTTTCACAACAGTGACAAAAATGGTATTTCCATTGTCTATACAATGTGAAAGCTCTTACATCAACAGTAAAAGAAAGCATCTGTGTCTTCAACTTATAATTACATTGCCTTTCTAGTTCAGTATGTTGAATAAAAAGTGATTTCCATTGGTAATGAAAAAAATCCTGTAAACGTATTGTGGAGTTAGGATTATATACTTCAAAAATGAGAATGAGCATCGTGGATTTTGTCCAAATTAAAAATAAACCGGTCATTACCGGGCGTAATGAAACAACGAAGTTTCGTATTAATATTTAAAAAGAATGAAAATTGAGTAAACTTATTTTGAAAGTTTATGCATAGTTTAACTTGACTTTCATATGAAAATTTACATTTCAACTGCTTACCCATCTTCAAATTTAACCTCACACTGGACCTCAATAATACGTGTAGCAAATTTGAAGTCATTCGCTCAAACCGTTCTAGAGTTTTCGTGCACAGAGACGGTCGGACGGACAAAGGAACAGAATGAAATTATACAAACAAATTTCGTGGTTTAATAAGAGGAATATTATACCATATTTGGTAAAAAGTAAAGCCTAAGAAAAAAATTATTGATCAATAAAATAGGGAGATAATATCAGTTCACTGAAAAAATATACCTTCTGATGCTCAATGTTCTTAATTATTTAAACTGCTATTAATTACAAACATCTTGATGGTCACGAAATAGAGACACTTAACTAGACAGCAAATATCGATATTTTTATGTAATGATTACTTGTATTAAATCAATTGAACCAATCCAAACCAGTAGCGAAGAAGACATTTGTTCCATTATACTATAGTTTGGCGAAAATACTAAAATTTGTCCAGTTTTATCGTTAATTGTGCGAAATAATCCAATGTGTTCCAATCATAGGCGTCGGAACCGTGGTGACATAGGGATAAAGTCTCCATATTAAATTGGCATTAAGTGTTAACCTGTTGTGTCATCTCATCATCAGCTGATTCACAACATTTCTGCTCGGTATATTATTGTATCGCTTCATAATTAATAATATTACATTTATTCAATGCATTAATCCTCGATTATGAGCAATCCTGGATATCATGTCATAAGTAGTAGACCGTGACTTAATAATGGCTCCACAAAAATTTAGCTGTGGGAACATTGCTAATAAGTGTCCCCACAGAAATTCTGAAAGAAGTTTATATTTATCAACGGACAGAAGCAAACTAACAATAAGCTTTATTACGTCAATTTCTCCAAAAAATAAATTTTCTGCTCTCAAGTGGAAGAATATATCGCGATCGCGAAATATCAAAGCTACGCACAAACATATGGTAAATTGAGTACATTCACAAAACTATTTCCCCATGTTCTCAAACATTTTCCGACGTTTATGGTCTCAATGTACAATATTTTACCCTTTTGAAGATTTTGAAGTTCCACATTTATGGTTTACCTGATATCGTACGCAGATAGACCGCCGGCGGGCCAAAAAACTAAAAGCATAAAGTAGCTTTGCCACTGTTTGCTTTGTTGTGTTTCTTTTGCGTCTCTCATTTCCATAGTTAAGAGTTGAGTTCCAACCTAAAACGATTGAACGACGTAGAAAATGTAAGTAATTACAAAGTAATGATATTTTTACCAACATGCAACTATTCAATCTTTTTAATGGGCTATATCTCTAATGTTCTTTTTTAATGTTAATGCTACTTAATGTTCTATATCTCTAAATTTTTAAGCGCGTTTGAAAGTATAGTTACTAATCAATTCACATATGATAATGACTAGTATCGCAAGGAACAAACACCCTAAGACTGTGGTTTCAAATTTTCGTCATTTGCTCTAGCTCTTCGTATGTTAATGGTCCGCCATATTTATATTCTCTATCTGCCCAATTTGATATTGGTACCTGTTTTTATTTATATACGTTAAATTGACATTTCAAATTTATACTTATTTTTTCCTAGTGTTTGTTGGAATTCTGAAATTCGTGTATCACTTTCCAATGCAATATCTCAAATCGTTTTTAACCTGTTCTTCTGGTGTTATTTAGACTTTGCTAATGTAGTTGCCCTCGGAGAACTGTTAGTTGGTATATCGAGTTCCAATGGTAATAATATTTCATTTATTATGCTGTCACAGGGATGCATTTTTATGATGTAAATACTCTCTCCTGGGGGGATTTTGTATTGAAATCATTTTATTTGCTTTCCAACAAATATAACTGAAATGACACGAATGAATGATAAATGAACAAAAACAAAGCACATAACTGTAAAATTACAAATACAACAATATTCAGTAATGTTTTTTAGAATGATATGTCTCAAAACAAGGGACGACACAGAGTGGAACATCGCATATTTTGCAAAAGTTTGCCGTACATTTGTTTGTCGCTGGGGCAAGTTTTCTGTGTTTGCACACAACACACTTTCTGGATCCGGTTTTTCTTCCTTTCGTAGGAGGATTCGATTCTAAAAAGTGTTTACCAGGTTGTGATAAACGCAACGGGTGTTCTGGAGCACTCAATTCACAACGATCCATGTCTATTTTTCCGGTGTAATCTATTAGCTGCTTGATGAGGTTCAGTCTAAATGTTAGATATGGAGTTCGAGGGTGTTGAACAACGTAAATTTTGAAAGCGTTGAAAATGCATACGTCCACGAGATGAAATGGAAATGCGGTCGTTAATGTTTTCTTCGACATCCGTATCTTCATCGTCTGACTCAGGATCAGCTATTATTTCCTCCAATTCTACGTAATATAATTTTTTCAGTGAAAACATGCACGCAACTTTAATAGTTGTACTTTTAATATAATTACTTTCGTTGAAAATTAGTATTGTGAGATTACCTTCGGAGTTTATGTCCAAATTATATTCGAGGCCACTCAACGAAAACTCACTATCTTCTAGACCTCGTAACATACTTGACAAAGTTTCACTGTCAGTATCGTTACTCGATGAGCTAGTGTACCCACTACCATTGTCAATGTCGTAACCACTGTCCATCTTGGGCTCCTTAATATAATACTATTTCCGGTTATGTAGGAAGCTGTTTTATTAAGTTATTACCAAGCTAGAAGAACTTAAAAAATCAACAATAACGAAATGAAGTGCCTAATAAATTAAAGCAAAATGCTGATTTTATGAAATGAAACTGAAAACGCCAATAGTCTTCCTCCCAGGTGACAGCATTTTCTTACTGAACAACATACGATGTTCACCCATGGGAACTCAACAAACTTTTAAAACATCATATGTAGCTCTGCCAGGTCAGAGCTTTGAAATTTCGGGCATCATATGGTGGCCTCCCAGGTCAGGGCTTGAGAATTGAAAATGACTTTAGTCGGTCTCCCTGGAGAACAGGTTAAAGTAATGGGCCAATAGTTCGAGAACCCATTTAAGTACAATTATCATGCAATATTAACTTAGCAATATTTTTATAACATGTCTGAAATCAATAGATGTGCGATTATGATTAAAAAAATGTTTTATATTGTGTTGAAACCAAGACTTTATAAATCTCTCTGGAATAGTAATTAAGTAGCGTAAGCTACTTTATAAAAATAGCGTATTTTTATGTCTGTCAGTCCGTGACCGCTGTAACTCACGAACGGATGAACACGATACCTTCAAAAATCTCATACGTTTTCTGTGGGTCACAAAAAAGTTCCAGTTCAAAAATGGAATCAATCGGGGATATTTAATATCGGACATTACTTTATAATAACGATTTGTCTGCATGTCTGCGTATCAGTCATAGCTCTATCTCTACTTAATTCGTAGAAAGTTTGTTAGAACAATTGACAGCTCTATTGATTTCAACAGCTGACAAATAACTTGACAAATCCACCGCAAACAACTGTGGTTTAGCGTAGTTAATTGTTTACCTTACGCTAGTTTATTACATCAGTGTTTAATAAATTTTTAATGATCAAAAATGGCACATGTTTAAATCTGCTCTTAGTGTTGAACATCGTCTTTTGTCTCAGAGACCAGCAGGGAGTTAAATTAAATGACATCAAAAAACGTAATACAAAACACCAAGCCAGTTCACCAAACATTATTAAAATTTACATACTACCAATTGTTTGATTGGGTGCTCAATTGTTACCTTCATATTTGATAAAAATAATA
The DNA here is from genome assembly GCA_019776165.1 of Pogonognathellus flavescens. Taxonomy (NCBI): domain Eukaryota; kingdom Metazoa; phylum Arthropoda; class Collembola; order Entomobryomorpha; family Tomoceridae; genus Pogonognathellus; species Pogonognathellus flavescens. Next base: position 13,949 of record JABASD010003275.1, read on the forward strand.
CACTTCAAATAACGGATATCGAGCTTAACAATTAAATGTTCGTTTATTAAACAACGAATGTTGTTTGTATAATTTCTCAAAAAGCTTAAATGATTTTTTCGTACAAAATGGTCGACTAACAGTCAGTGTATTATATCTTTTTTTACAGACTAAGAAATAAGTCAATAGTTTGATTTTAAGTCTCAACACATTTAAATATTATGTAACTTCGTTGTTTCGCTAAACCTCGGTGTTGGCCGGTTTATTGATATTGCAAGTGTTATGACGATTATTAATATATTATTCCGACGATTATTCATAGTCTTAGTGATAGGCAATTTTAAAACAATGTAGCGTTCCTGTTAGGTGACAATGATTTATTTAAAGGATCTCGTAAATGCGCTACTACCGTTGATTTTTGTTTTATTTTGCTCGGTAAAAGGGAACTTCCTAGACTTAACACCTTTGGAGAAATGTGTATGGCATCTCACAATTTTCAGTGACACTAAACTGTCCGAAAAAATCTTGAACGAAAATCAAGGGAACCAACTATGGACTGTGTGCACAAGCATCAAAATCTGCAACGAAGTGCAAAAAAACTATTACGAAAAATGTGACGTGAATATTATCACCGAAAAATCCCGCTTAGACGTTAAATCTAAACTGTTTTTAAACTCCTTCACTCCTGTCCATTCATATCGTGGTTATCGCCCCAGTTCAAAGTTTTTTATAGTTTGCAGGACCCGAAAGTCTCTGTCATATTGGAATTACTACTACCTACCAACCGAAGGTGAAGGAGTTTTATCCAAACTTAATTTGCGTAAGCTAAACGCCGAAATTCATCTACTACTTTCAACAAATGATCGAATTGTGAAATTCCTGTATTTAACTTTGTGGACGGCGAAAGACGACATTTCCGAAACGACATATGAATTTCGCAACCATCATAAAATTGCAAACCCAAGTGAAAGTACAAAGAAAATCACAAGATTTCTATTCAATCTAAATAAAAGAGATGTTTTTATACTTCAGGCAAATGCACCAAACCAACGTGTAATATTCCGTTTTTGTGGGGATGACTACTATAAGCGGGCAAAACAGTTACGAAAATCTAAAGTACCGAAAGGTTTTACTCATTGTCCGCCTGACCTCTCTTCGATCAAGTTGATGCAGCACGCCTTTAATTTTACGCCTTTTATATTATCAGTTGGCCAGGCAGCACACCCGTTTTATTTTAAAAAGAAATTCAGTGTAATTTATCCTGAAATGGTATCTACAAAGTTTCCAAAGTGCGAAAACAATGACGGATTTCATTACACTCAAGAAAACTTCCGGTTCTATATGTACTGTGAGACTCCCGATGAAGTTGTGGAAACTCATTACAGTGTATGGTTTAAGCCGCTAGATGTAGGCACCTGGTTGTGTACTTTCTTTTCGTTTTTCATATTCAGTTTGATATTTTACAGTGTGGAGAAACGGAAAGTACCTATCCAAGACAGAATGTTTTATAGCTACTGTCTTCTTTTCAAGGCGTCATATGACATCAAGTACAAACCAATCCTTGTATTATCATTTGCAGCGTTCTTAATCAGCACACACTATGAAATGTTTATAACCTCTGAAGTCGTCGTACCACCCACCCATAATCCCGTGGAGAGTCTCGCTGCACTTATTCTTGAAAGAGGTTTCAAAATCATTCGCATGCGTAGCCAAGTTATGTCAGACAGTCAGGGTAACGAATACAGTGGTTACAACGCCTTTTTCAGAAAGAACAAGGCTGGGGACAAAGTGGAAGAAAGTATCGTCTGGATAGGTGCACACAACAGCCATCCTTCATATGACGACATTGTAGTCAGTGCAGAAAAATTTTGCTACGCTGGCGACAGAGATTTTGTACGCTACCTTGGCGGATTATTCATGGTACAGGCAAAAAAGGACAAAATTGACAAAAATTGTTTTATTGCCAAAGCCGATGAAGAATTGCAAAATAATAAGTTATACTACCATTTTGCATTTTACTCTCACCAGGAGTTTGCCATCTTCATTAAGAATTTAGCTGAAAATGGATTTCTTATCAAATGGGAAACAATGCACCAGCATTATACAAAAGTAATAATTTCCGCAGAGGGGTATATGTATACAGGTTTTAGTGAGGATCCCATACCCATCAGCATACGCTTCAGAGTTATGATAATATTTCTAATATTTTTGACCATGATTTCACTGGCAATGATTTGCTTCATCTGTGAGATGTGCATCAGCAATTATCAAGCTATAAAATTTGCAATTTTAGCTTTTTGTAGAAAACTGGATCGAAGCTATAAAAAAGGCAAAGTTGCATTGTCCCTAGTTTTCTGTTATAACCCTTTCAGAAATTTTCTCCCTGAAGCTATGAATGGTTTCATTCGAAAAAAGAATGCTGCGCACCGATGAAAATGATTTGATGAATTTATTAGCTAGGAAACATATCGAATGCTTTATGTTTATATCGCTTTCTTAGGTGTCACAATATTCACTTTTCCTCAAGTCCATGCAATACAAAGTCAATCAAATTAAAAATTAGTGACATCTCACAACAGAATTTCGATGTAAATTAATATTATACACATTTATGTTGTCTGATTTGACAATGTAACGACTTACAATAAATTTTTAGCATCTACTTTAAATTGCACTGTGAAAATCATTGCCACATTTTGAATAGCTTATAAGCATTTTGTGAAAACAATTTATCGGTAACGGCATCAACATCAATAATAGTTATTTATTCCAGTTTTTTTATTTTCTATTGTACCGCTTTATATTATTTTCACCCAACAATTAAATCCACTCCAATGGCTCCAATACAAATAACTCTTACCAAAATGGTCATCTTTATAGAATTTACTAAAATACCAGGACAAAAATATAAAATATCTTTTTATAAAACGATTAATAGAATCAATATCAGTGTTAAATTGTCAAAACCTTGCCATGCCTAAAAAACACAACATAAAAAACCTCCGATTGCAAAGTTAGACAATGTTTTTCCGCAACATGTGTGGTGGGGCTCAAGCCCTGTGACCCCTTACTTAGATAGGCCCCAGTATCGTTCTGTTATGGTCATTTAATCTGGAATGAAATAATATATTACAAACTGCTTAAGGATTACGAAATGTATTTGAAAAATTTATAAGTAAATATATTCTTCAATTGCACATTATGGGCATCTGTGATTGTCGCACGACGGTATTTATGACACAACGGAGGCAGGAAATTTTGATGCTCTTTCGTTCAAGGTCATAGATTTGCTTGTGTCCCCACCGAGGCTTTGACTAAGTTAGCACATCAGAACTTAAAGTCAACCCTGACGGCAGCATTTATTTGCGACGTCGATTTATCTTATATCTTGGCCATAAGATGTGAAATAAATATTAGAAGAAGAAAAGCCATGTAGGATATTCTCCAATAAAACACATAACGCAGGTTATAACTTGTAAGAAATGTTGAATATATTATTCTAGCAAATGTAAAATGTACCTAATATAATGGCATGAATTATATAATGGTTCCTAGAAAAATATATCTACTTAAACACAGAAGTATACTTACGTGTCCGAAAAAATCATTGAATATTTATTTAGAACTACTTTTACATATCATATGACTTGAGAAGTTTGGTGTATGTACAAGTTAGATAAAAGAATGAAAAGTAGGACTACGTATTGCACTACGTAGTTATGCTTACAGCTAAGTAATGAAGTATTTTACCAACACGCAACTAATCAATGTATATAACGGGAATGGGCATCTAAATTATGTAGAGATTTTATAAAAGCATATTTAATAAACCGGTTATATGCCGCAGTAGCCAAGAAATGAATCAAACTGGGACTTTGTGATTATAAAAAACTATGACTGATATATGCACTTAAAAAAGTCATTGGCAATGTTTAAATTCAAATTTAGCATTTTTAATTTTCAAAAGCAAACATTTAAATTGTAATGTACATTTCAACCTTTACTGACACAGTTTAGTTCGTCTAATAGGTTGCAGGCCGTGTTCGAATTGGCCGATTGACCCCAGTGGAGAACATTGCCTGACGGACACAATATGCGGTAACATAACAAAGCTTTGTTTCTTAATAATCAGTTTACATATGAGTATGAATAGTATCGCAATGAATAAACATTTGTAATGGATGTGGCTTCAAATAATCGTCAGTTTTTCTTCTTGGATTAATGGTATGAAAATTTATACTCCTATCTGCCCAATATATTGATACCTGTTTTTATATTTATCTACGTAAAATGTTCAATTAATATACATTTTTGTGTTCGAGTATTTTAGGAAATTCTGGATGTCATGTACCAAGTTCCAACCCAATATCTAAAACCTATGTTATAGTAATGTACCATTATTTGGTGAGCCTATAATTAACATGTAACTTGCAGCACTAAATAGAAAAATGGAACAATAGTTATGAAGTCATGATCATACATTGGATGTGTACGTAAACCGCCATGACTATAACTCTTTTGTATTCTGTTTCTAAAAAGAACTTCTAAATCTCTCATAGTTATTAGTTACTTCATGTGCATTTATTGAAAATTTCAACTCTGAAACTATGATTCATTTAAAGAGTCCAGTTTACATACATGTACTGTCGATTTTTGTTATATCTTGTTCGGCGAAAGGAATATTTCTAGGATTGAAACCCTTAGAGAAATGTGTATGGCATCTCACAATTTTCAACGACACGAGTCTGTCCGAAAAGATATTGAATGGAAATCAAGGGGCTCAACTGTGGACGGTGTGCACAAAAATCAAAATCTGCGACAAAGTGCAAAAAAACAAGCACGAAAAGTGTGACGTGAATATTATCACAGAGAAATCTCGTTCAGATTCTCCATCTCTTCTTTTTGTGAACTCCTATATTTCAGTCCACTCCTCTCGCCGTGATCGGGCCAATTCAAAGTTTTTTATAGTGTCAAGGAAACGAAAATGGTTGCCATATTCAGAGTACTATTTTCTTCCGATCACCGGTAAAGGATTTTTATCTTGGTTTGATTTGCGTAAACTAAACGCTGAAATTCATTTACTATTTTCAGCAAATGACCGAATTGTGAAAAGCCTCCACTTAACTTTTTGGACTGCAAAACACGAAATTTCTGAAACTTCATATGAGTTTCGGACCAATCATAAAATTGCAAATCCAAGTGAAAGTGGGAGGAAAATCACAAGATTTTTATACAATCTTAATAAGAGAGATGTCTTCATACTTGCGCACGATGGACAAGAAGAACGAAAGAGATACTTTTTTTGTGGGGATGATTACTACAAGCGGGCAAAAGAATTACGAAAATCTAAACCGCCGAAAGGTTCGCTTCTTTGTGCGTCGGATCTCTCTTCAATTAAATTGTTGGAAAAACATTTCAATTTTACGCCTTTGATTTTATCAGTTGGTCAAGCAGCAGGCCCATATTACATCAAATTAAAACTCAGTGCGATTTATCCCGAGATGGTTTCTTCTAAGTTTCCAACGTGTAAAAATAATGACGGATTTCATTACACCCAAGAAAACTACCGGTTCTATATGTACTGTGAGAGCCCCGATGAAGTGATGGAATCTAATTACACACTATGGTTTAAACCAGCTAGATTTAGACACGTGGCTGTTTATTTTCTTTTCGTTTTTCCTTGTCAGTTTAATATTTTACAGTGTGGAAAAACGGAAAGTACCTATCCAAGACAGAATGTTTTACAGCTACTGTCTGCTTTTCAAAGCATCATATGATATCAAGTTCAAACCAATACTTGTACTATCCATTGCAGCTTTCCTAATCAGTACACACTATGAGATGTTCATAACATCTGAAGTCGTCGTCCCACCCACTCACAGTCCGGTGGAAAGCCTCGCCGCACTAGTTCTTGACAGAGGTTACAAAATCATCCGTCTTCACAGTCAAACTCTAACAGACAGTCAGGTTAACGAATACACTGGTTACAGCATTTTTTTCAAGAAAAACAAGGCTGGTGACAAAATTGAGGAAAGTACTGCCTGGAAAGATCCGAATGCTGATGTGCCTTCATACGACGATATTGTCGTCAGTAAGGAGAAATTTTGCTACGTTGGTGACAGAGACTTCATACGCCTTATTAACGGTGAATTCATGGTAATGGCCAAAAAGGACAACATTGAAAAAAACTGTTTCATTGCCAAAGCCGACGAAGAATTGCAGAATAAAAAACTATACTACCATTTTGCACATTACTGTCACCAAGAGTATGCCATCTTCATTCGCAATTTAGCTGAAACTGGATTCCTGTTACAATGGGAAAATATTTATCAGCATTATTTGAAATTGGTTCTTTCTGCAGAGAGGCAAATGGACACAAGTTTTAGTGAGGAACCCATACCCATCAGCATACGCTTCAGAGTGATGATGATATTTTTAATTTATTTGACTATGATTTCAGTGTCATTGATTTGCTTTATCTCTGAGCTGTGCATTACCAATTATCAACATATAAAACGTGCAATCTTTACTTGTTACGAAAAATTTGCCAGCAAGTTTAAAAAAATCAGAAGTACATTGTCCCTTTATTTCTGTGTTAACTGTTTCATAAAATGTTTGCCTAAAGCTTCACGGGTTTTCAGTCGTAAAAAGAATGCAGCTGACGGATGAGATTGATTCGATGACTTTATTAGCTCGATAACCTTTCATTTCTTGACTTATGTCCCTTATGTATCGCAATATATATCATCTATTCAAACTAAATGAATACAAATGATAATCGAAATATCAATGTAATCTAAAAACTTTATTGTTGTCTACATTTTAACATCTATGTACCTTAAACACACTGTTTATAAACTCATAAAATCAATTTAACGGTTACAGCATCATCGTCATAATTAGTGATAAGTATAACTGATAATATTGATAAATGTATTGGAATATGTATTTAATGAATTATGAAACTGCGAATTTTTTCGTTGAATAAACTAATTGCTAAAGGCTTGTAATAAAGCATCAGACAAATTTAATGAACCAGCATACATCAAATGGTAAATGAGCAGGTAAATGTTGATTTAGTAATAAATCATCATTATTTAAAAAAAAAG
>JABASD010003276.1:0-21032 GCA_019776165.1 Pogonognathellus flavescens
CAGGATATAGGTGAATCAAAAAATGAACCTTCAAGCCTGGTGAGCCCATAGTAGATATGCCCTTTGGTTGGTTGATGATTTGTATTCTCTAAATACTAAATAGAGGTTTTAATTAAAAAAGCATCAGTCAGTAGTTCAGCGTTTATGAATGTTCCTTTCAATAGAATGCACAACCGAAGCAAAGAGTCCGCAGTATGACATTGAAGTATTCTTTGCTCTAGATACTGAATACTAGTAGCACCAGTAGATATATTAAGGTTCTGGGTAATTACCAGCATACCGGCACAAATTATAGTATATAGTAAAATGCTCAGTTTACAGAGACAAAGAGAAATGCAATAATATAAATATACGATTTAAGTTTCCAAGAACACAGAAGAAGAATAAGTTGTTCCCAGAATGAACAGTCAGTAATGGCTACCTGTGGGTAGGTAGTAGGCAGAGTATTTCCATACTATCAAGGAATTTAAAAGGATGGATCGTATCATGTTTTATAATTAAACCATAATTCTATACTTGAATTATTATTACATCCTCCACCATTTACATGTCCCCTTGCAGATGGTAGGGGTGATAAAGCGTAAGTACTATAGACTAAAAGAATCTGCCTATACATTATTCACGGTTTTACTAAAATTTCATTAACTATTTGTATACACACCATTATGCATAACTGAAGTGAAAAGTTGTGCTTTTACTCAACAGCTCACCTTCAGTACGGTTTACGCCTACATGCATAGCATAGAGCTACTTAAGCTACCTATTTATTTATTTATTTAATTTCGTTATGCCCTTCTGACTTTAATCTTGCTATGATATTTACGTAAGTCAGTCTGCGTAATCCAATGAAAGATATGTACTTTAAAATACTGCCATTACAAATTGATGACTGTAAGCACACAGATAATATTATAAAGGTATTGTATGTATCAAAGGAAGTTTAATTAAAACATACCTATGAATCTTTTGGAGTATACACAAATAGAAATCTTTGATGTTGTTAGAAGAAAATAAAAATAAAAAATTCAATATTTGTTCACACAGACAGCAAGGCTATAATGAATTGAAAGGCTAATAACGTCATGCTTTATTTGTATTACGCAACGAAAAGGCATAACTTACAGAGTCAATTATTATGACAATGTTCTAACTTTTGATTCTGTACATTACCAACCAGATGCCATTCATTCTTCAAGCATTCAATGTTTTTTCATAGAATTAGAATACTATTACACCCTACGACAATTGCCTGCCTGCAATATTATTACGAAACTATCATTTAACTGTTTCGTTATACCCGGTGTTCACCGGTTATTGATCTATTACAATAGAATATAAAATACATAGTTTAGAACACAAAAATATCCACAAACTGAAACAGCGGTGGATTTGCATGTACCGTACCTTCCTGTTGGATCCAATCTGCTAAACGCTCCTTCAGTATAAATAGGACCTGGGGCAATACAGTTCAACCGAATGCCAAATCTGCCCCACTCACTAGCGAGAGATCTGTAAGCAGTAAATGCATCGCATTATATTTACATCCAAAAAAAACATGCCTAATAATAATGCATGATTTATAAGTACATACTATTACTATTTGTTTTTTGTGTTTGTTTCGCCTGAAAAAGTATCGGCTGTAAGTAGACTACGAGTACGAAACACTCAACTCACTGGGAACAATTTATGGCATCTCTTCCGCATATTCGGAGGAGAATGTTCATTTTTCTACACCGTACAGTAGAACTTACCCCGTACTACCCTTGAGGGCATACCTGGTACCATCACCGAATCAAGCATACCAAATAGTCTTACCATCCATCCCCGGGGAACAAACTACCTAAAAGAATTTCTCTAGTAGCAGTGCGTGTTTCCACTATAGTATATGATATATTATTATTATGCATAATATAGTGAACCGCAGCAGTGCTAGTGCTGCTAATATTTGCACTGCAAAAGCAGCAGAGACATAACTTTATACAAAAAAAATAAACAATCTATAAAATAATGTAATAACTGACAAACTGTTGCCTAAAGGCATTTAATATAGACTTAATTCAACAAAGCAAACATCAAAGACATACCTGATCATATTCTCTACTCCTGCTTTGGCAGCAGCACTGGGTACCACAAATGCTGAGCCTTTGTATGTGTAAGTTGTCGTAATGGCTAGAAATGTTCCACCTGTTACAAATTTTTAAGCATAAATTATATTTCATGGACAGAAGTATATAGGTATTGGCACAATTGGCAGTATTGGTATATATTGAAAAAGAAAGTAAGAACAATAAACCTAACCTAAAGGTTTCTGGTAATTTTAAGTTTTTGCATAAAACATCGTTGCAAAATGTTGTGATTATTCCTATGCATCCAATAAATATTCCAATCACTTCTCTATGTTATGGGGGAACTTACATTTGGTTTGTAAATGTAAAGTAAATCTACTTTAAGCACAGCACAGGTTCTCAGTAACACTTTCAATTTTAGATTCTGAATTGTTAGAAGACTCATTCACTACCTAGTAGAGTATAATTCGGGTGCGGGCACCCGCAAACGACCACCCATGCGTATGCGGGTCATAAAATCATTTTAAATAGCTGGTGGGGGTCTTAAAATTGCGGGTTTTGTACTAAAAAGGCATAACACAAATGAAAGCGCATTAAAATAACGGGACGAGACAGAAGACATGTAGATTCAATCGATTGTGCAATCGATAAACATAATCTACTTTTGCTTTAGTTGAATCTATATGAAAGAATTTTAAATTAAATGTAGATTTTTATGAATTTGCTGGTAAGTGAGGGTTTTTTGGTTAGGGGTTTTCTTTAGGCGAGATTTTGCGGATGCTGATCGGGTGCGGGTTTGGTTTAGTCGGGTTTTCTGCGAGTGCTGGTTCCAAAATTTCGACCCGGATTATCCTCAACTACCTATTTACATAGTTTCGTTTTACATTCCCATTTCAATTTCGACTTTTGTGTACTTTCATCATCATGAGAAACTGTTTTCTAATGTAGGAAGTATAACACATGATGTACCTTAATTAGTACTTGACTTACCCTCATTCTGCCATACAAAATTCACAAAAAGAAATGCAATGTAAGACGAAATAATTCCGTTTCTTTCTACAGAGCATAAAAGAAATGAAAACTTTAATTTCGTAAGCTTGCCTACAGTATATTATATATGCCATGTGCCTATCGCCTATGTGCCTATAATACATGTGATTATAATATTATATGTAGGCAAGGTATAACGTTTGATGATTACTCAGGATCTCGTTGTAGAATCATAAAAGGTTTCACTATTTTTAGCTAATGTGATTCACACGATTCTTATATATACTTATACAATACAGATAGGCAGATTGGAATATATTTGGATATTGGTATTAGAATTAAAGTTGCATTTAATGGTTTTCTGAATGTATTAGGTACAAAAATATTCTGCTTTACCTTTCTGAGCTGCAATAAGGCGCTTTCCAATATCCAAAGTAACATTAGCAGAGCCATTAAGAACTATATCGACTATAGTTCTCCAGGCATTGGGCGAAAGTCTTTCTGTAGGAGAAATAAAGTTTCCAGCAGCATTATTTACAATAACCGTAGGTAGTCCAATCTCTTTCTCGGTCTGATCTACAGCGGCTTTCACAGCAGCAGCATCACGAACATCGGCCGATATTGGAAGCACACGATTTCCAGTCAACGACGTCAGTTCTTTGGCAGTTTCTTCCAAAACGGCTTTCCGTCTTAATGGAACAACACAAGGATTTACTTTTTATTCAAAGAGATATATATAAAATGTAAGTCGGTTGCAACTACATGACAGATGTCTTTACGCCAATGAACTTCATCCTTCATGCAAAGATTTAGAAACAACTATATACAGACCCATAGCATTTAAATCCCACGTAAATGTCAACTTTTACAATTTTTGTACGTACTATTCTGGGAATTTGCCTACTTCCAGCTGGTAACATTGGAATTGAAACAATTCGCCTGACGGTAGGATTTCTATGACGCTTTTCTGCTTACATAAAATAAAGTTTGTTGTGTTAAACAAAGAATTCACCACTATAACCATTCTATTCCAGAGAATCAGAAGCTCTCTTAAGCTGTAAGTCCATTTTTAGACAAGATTGAAATGATTTATGTACTTCACTATTTATACGTATTACCTGAGGACATACTAAAATCGGATTTCCGACAAGTACATAAGTTAAAAATAATACATAAAACTCTGACATTAAATATAATAGGCATTCAGCAGAAGATTTATGCATGTACATATATAGTACCGTATGAACGAGCCTAAAGGGTACAACTATTAATACACGTATATGTACATGCATATATAGTTAGTATTATTATATGTATAGTGTTATTTATTATATATTATTATATGCATTCATTTTAACAAAGCTAGTCGTGCAAAACGTGAAATAGAAAAATTATGAACTACTAATTACCTTCCTAAAATTGCAACAGAGGCACCAAGAGAACTCAACATCAGGGCCATGCCTTTTCCAAGACCAGTCCCTCCACCAGTAATCAAAGCTGTACGACCAGTAAATGTCCCTTTTGGAAGCATCGGCGTCTTTATGGCAGGAAAAAATTTGGCCTGAGGACCGTTTGGCTTTTCACCCGACATCTTTCAAGTAGGTATGTATGGTCTCTATAAATAAAGTCGATTAATTAAACATAAACCATAAACGCTACTATGAATGAACTTATAGTCAATTTTAGTACAAAATGTATTAGTTCGCCGGTCTTTTCGTCCGTGTAATTTCTATTGTCCAAAAGGATGGCTTTTTACAACTTTAACTTCAGGTCAGGTTTTCAGTCGGGAGTCGGGAATAGCAATCGGGATTTAAATGTGAAAGTCAGTGAAAATTAAGTAGGGTAATAAGCAACAATGGAAAAATGCCCTGTGTAGTTCTTTCCCCGGTTCTCACTTACAGGGATGCATGGATGCAATCGGGTGCATGAACAGGGAGAAAGGACGGCATAGGTATTTATTATTGAGAAAGCAAATCATGTGATCGTTTAGCCCGCGCTTCGGAAGTCTTGCCGAAATGTGGTGAAACTTTTCGAAGGTTGAAGTTGAATTCAATGAAAAGACAGACTTTTTCAATATCCAAATCAACAAATTATCAAAATATTTTTACAATTTACGTTTTAAGTGACAACATATAAACTTTATACGAAGATACAGCCTAGAGCAATAAACATTGATCCATTAAGAGGTAAAGTAAATTTTAAATTCAAAATTTATGTGTTACAAAATATCAAATATGTGAAAGTAAATTAAAGTTGATAATTGTTTGGGTTGCGTGTATTCAGTATTTGTACCAGACTCACCAGAGTATTAATTTTTTTATTCTTAAATGTTTTTAATTTTTTGTTGTTTGTTATGTTATGCTTTGGGTTTTGATACTGTTCCACCTTCACTGTTATACACAGTTACAGCATCAACAATCAACCATGTAGTTTGTCATTTGTAATTTGTAAACAAATTATTATACAAGTTTTTGTACAAATCTGTCTCTTTTATTGTTGATTGTGAACTTACCTTGTCTGTGGATTTATTCGGTACAGTTGTCAGTGAAATATCGGTGCTGTGGACAGTGGATGTTAATAAATGTTTTTTTACCTATTCCTTTACTCGATTGCTTTACTGTAAAGTGTGTGTAAGCCTTTCCTAGATATGTCCTCTCTTATATAACTTTTAATTGCTTATCAATATGAGTTAAAAGTTATAGAAGATAGGACTTTGTACTTATATACCACTATTACCACTTGACTTGTTTGAGATGTATCTAAAGTACACATACAATCCACATTAACTTGACTGGCATGTTTGTGTGTATGTAGAAATGTTATCTTGATATAAGTGTACATAAAATGAGCGCACACAAGCAAATTCTCGGTCTCAGTGAAGAAGACAAATCTAAACAGTTTAATGTACATGTGCACATTCATGTTAATAGTTAAGTATAGGGTTAATTTTAATTAATATTTTATTTAACATTAACATTATTTAATTATTTTTATTCGTGAAGTTTCAAGTACATAAAAATGCGTTAATTTTTGTATTTAAAGCTGCTAATATTCCTTACACTAGTAACAATAAGTTTTAGCTACAAATTAAGAGCAAACTTTTCTCTCTTTATTGACTCTAATTGTTTAATCTCTTATAATATTCACATAAATGTAAACACAACCATTAGTTGTGTTTAATTAAAATTAAAGTTATGCTATTACCTACCTACTTATAAGAAATCATATTACGCATTTTTAATTTCAGTAAATATGATGGGTTAAGTTTCCTGGGGTTCGGTTGTAAATGTAATGTGCTGTGATAGTAATGCTGTGATCTGCTGATACTGATCCGATTAATTTATGCAACCTCTTACTCTTTTATCTTGGATTATTTCATTTTAATGTTTAAGTTCTTCTTCCGACTTAGTTAGTCATCTTGTCATACATATAAATTGACTATCAAAATATACCTAATGTTGATAGGTATAATTATAAGTTTACTATGTCTGTTTTTGTTCGCTTAAAACCTTATGTACCTTATGTGAGTTAAATTATTTTATAAATGACCCTTAGTGTTCTGTGTCTGTCTCTGTGAGTGGCTTACTTTTACATTGTATCACATTATTATAATACGCAAGTTGTTTAGTACAGAGTACAGATGAAATTTTAGTTTATTGAATTATTATTACTATTGTATTATATGCATGGTCTATAAATACAAAACCAGAGACAGCTAGACAGTAGACAGCTCTTCTGCTCTACATACACCATTTCATAATTCATACACATGTACATACAGTAATTATTACTATTTATTTATATATTGTAAATCGAACTGAAGCATTTTTACGAACTTTGCTGTAACATTGCTTACGAATCGAAAAGTTAACAACTATTAGCTAGTGCGTTAACTATGTGGCAGTAACCCTGCTATGTAACAGATCAAATCAAGCAAATACTGATTTTTGGCTTTATCATTTTTAAATTAGGAGAAGTATAACAGATGCTAATAATGGACTTGTCAGCGGAAATAGAAGAAATATTTCAATCTTCAGATAGTGTCAAATTAGAGGACGATTGTAACCGTTTCAGTAAAAGTAAGTGTCTTACATTTTAATTAGTAAACTCTGCATTTTTAAAAGTGCGTCATTATTCTATTTTGGTTTGCTCATTTCTAATTTATTTATACGTAGTAGGCATTTATTTAATTCGGATTATTTTTTATGTAATGCAGGAATAGTGTCAAAAGAAATCAAGTTAGTTATTCTTGTTGAAGCCCTTGGTCCCAAATTAACCAATACAGATGTTCAGCTTAGAGCGAAAGCAGTGGAAATCCTAGCAAATGTGTTCAGTGGTCTACCTGTAGACTTTTTGTTGGAGCCAGAACTCAACTTCATTGTCACTTTCCTTAAGGATCGTCTTAAGGACCAGCATTTGGTTATACCTAAGGTTATTCTCTGCATTCATGCCATAGTAAGTGAACTTCGCTACCTAAAGCTTCACTACTTAAAGTACCTATTACTGTAATTTATCGATCCAAAATACACATGCTCGGTCGTAAGTGCACTATTCAAGGTTAGGTGTAAACAACCGTGAAAATGAAACGAACACAAGGAAAGTTCATTGATTGTAAATCTCTACTTCATAACGTTTGGCTTTTTTCTTGTTCAAACCTACAGATTCAGTCAAAGAACCTCCCAGCAGAAGCTGCAAAGACACTCCTTTATCAACTTTTCCGAGAAGCCAACATTCAATCTCATGTTCACAAAATCAGGCGAACTTTCTTCCTGACTGTTCGCTACTTGCTTGTTAATAAATTAGACGGTAAGTTTCACTTTCGTTGCTTCCCTCTAAACGTGACAGTTACAGAAACTTTTAAGCTCTTTTAAAATTGCATACCTAGAAGCCTAGAATTAGAGTCAAAATCAAAGGGTTACTAGAAAATAAGAAAATGATGAAAAATCCGTAAACTAGGCAATGGAACAGTTTGCTAATAAATCAGTGTTCACTGCGAGACACTTGCTGATAAAGCAGTTTCTAAATTAGTAAAGTTAGAACAGAATGAAGTTATTCCAGTTGGTGCTACAATATATAAAAGTAAAAGTTACTGATTGAACTTTAATGATTTAGTGGAACTAGTTACTAAAATCAATGTCAAACTTTGGACTTCATGTTACTGGAATGGAACGGTTCATGTATCATTCAATTAGTAATATTTTAATTGGTATTCACTCATTAGTACCATTTAGTTATTTATTGGGAGTTAAAAGTTTTTACAATATGAGAAATTGATTGTGATAAACTAAACTCGAAATAAATATAAATAATTTGTCGTGTTCTTTTGATGAGAAGGGCAAAACTTAAAGGGTACCTAAGAAAATTCTCTTGTAACATGTAGTATTTTCGTCTCTCCTCCCACTTAGCAAAACTTTTGTAGTTTACAAGTCTCTAATTAGAAATTTATTAATATTTCGAGATGTACTTGTGTTCCTTAACCTTTTAATTAATTACTGCTTCCAACAGCCTAACAATTAATTGTTAGGCTGTTGGATCATATGTAATGTATTATAACTATGTAAGTACTGCACGACACACGGATAGCATAATATTATAGTAATATCATATAATTTCCGGAATTTCCATTTTTTCTTGCACATCTACACTGCTAGACTTCTTAAACTAGTTCTTAATGTTAGTTCTTGTTCTTACCTATTACGCTATAACACTAATTGATATTTAAAATGTTTCTTGAAAATTGTAGAGTTAAAGGAGATGTCATCCGACTTTGTCGTAAGCTTTCTTCAGGCAATGGAAGGAGAAAAGGACCCTCGAAATTTGATGTTGCTTTTTAATTTCATTCCTGTCATTCTTAGTCACTTTCCTTTGGCACATTTCACAGAAGATTTCTTCGAAATTTTATCATGCTACTTTCCCATCGACTTTACTCCGGTATGCATGTTTAGTTGTGATTTAATTTATCTAAAGTACGAATAGACAACATCCCTGACCCTGTATAATGTGTCCTCGCATCGTTTGATGTGTATTTCTCTATAACTTTAGAGAAATATTCAATTAGTTGTTTTAAGCGGTTTATGTCATGTTTTAGTTGCTTTACTATTTCTTGACTGAGACTGTGTTCTAATTTTGCAGTCCGTAACTGTTCCAGGAGTGGAAGTTATCACACGAGAAAACCTAGCCGATTCGCTTCATAAATGCTTATCCCATACCAATCAATTCTCTAGCTTCCTCGTACCATTAGCCTTGGAGAAACTGGAGTCCAGCTTGGTTGATGCAAAAATAGATGCGCTCAATTTACTCGTAAGTCCTGCTTCTGTTGTTGACAGAAGATTTTTCCAAAACTGCAGCGAACTATATATAAAACTATAATCATACTAAATTACAAAAAGGTTACATACTTACTTTCAAAATACATATCTGTTATACTTTTCATAGGAAATGTGTTGCGAGAAGACTTATCGACCTGGAGATCTAGAGCCATTTTTAGGACAAATATGGCATAATTTGAGACGAGAAATATTCATGGGCGGAAATGAGACTGTGGAAAAACACTGTGTTAGTTTCCTGAAAAGTTCTTTCAAAATGATTGCACAGAGCGAACCAATGCTAGATCATTGCCTAACTATGATTTTTACCGGTACGTGAACGTACTTTTTCTTAATGTCTCTTACATACTTCAGCAGCTATTCAATATTCTGCATTACAATAACCAACTTTAATGCAATGATTAATTTTGAGCATTTAATGACCTGTAATTTTTATGTTTTGCAAAAATTGCTCAAAGCGACAGCTTATGTAATAGTAATCTTTACTAAAATATTTGAATGGTTTATAGAGTGCAATCATCATCTTTGTGAACCCGAACTCCGTCTCATACAACCCACGTCCAGGATCCTGGTTGGAATGGCAGATTCTTGTGAAGTCGCATGCAGAGCTGTTTTACAAAGAACACTTCCTGTTTTGCACGAACAACTTTTAATTAAATCTAGTTCGTCTGAGAAAAAAAGGATTTTAAGCATAACGGGACTCTTAATTTCGTCCGGACGTCAATTTCCAGGAGGTAGGATAGAAATGAATAGAAAGTGCTAGACACTCTCGGTTTCGTGCTGTGATTTAATTATATATTTTTTTCTGTATACAGTGCTGAGTAAAAGACAGCTCAGCATGTTCATTCCTACAGTGCATTTCAACTATCACTTGCGGTAATAGTAACAACACGTAAACAGCAATTGCTCGAATGCTCAAGTATTCGAGCATTTGTACGCGGAGATGAAAGTCCGCATTCGTAACCTATACCGCAAGCGTCAAATGAAATACACTAAAAAGGTGTCAACAGTGATATATTTAATATTTTATATATTCGACTATTTCTTTGTACACCAAATCTTTTTTTGTTGATAGAAATGACATTTCCAGCTATTGGTATTGTCAGAGTTGCGTTTTCAAGTCGGATTTATTATATGTAATGGTTTTATTTGCAGTGAAGTTGGCTGAACTATTGCCACAATGGGATTCTATCATTGCCATGTGGTTTTCTCTCCTGTCAAACGATGACCCACAGTTCATTTCTCTAGCACTTAGTCATTTCATACATGTCATGCCTGTTGACTCAGATCTAACATTGGAGTATAGAAAAATGATACAAGAACACATAAACTATCTATTGAAAAGTGTAGAGTTACCCCAAGAAGCTAGGTAAGTCAACAATAACTATGTTTACTAAATACCTAAGAAAAAAGTCGTATCCTTTGCATCACAAGAATTTTTTTACTTATAAGTAACTTTTGAAGCATTTCATGTTAGCCAATGGGTACACTATTTACAGTTGATACTGAGAGTATATATTTTGAGACAAAAAGTTTCATACTTTTTATATTGCCCTCAGCTAACTTAAGTATTTCTAAGCAGATCTGTCGTCATCTCAGCGATGAATGAATTCTCGGTGCACTATCCTGAAGAATTTGTTGAAGGTTCAGTAAATCCATTAATAGAAGTACTCAGCAAGGAAGATAAGGACACTCAAAGCTCAAAAATACTCACTGCTCTGGCTGAGTGCTCGCCAAACAACAAGATCATTTGCGAAATAGTTGTGTCATTCGTACTCTCCAAGCTGAATAAAGCACCTTATGATATTGACATGTTGAATGCGCTTTCAAGGATCGTAGAAAAAGGATGTTGTAATAATGTGCAAGAAAATAGAAGAATGACAACTGTAGAGTTTATAGACTTAGTGTGTTTAAAATTAAAGGCCTTGGAGCAAGTTGTTACTACGTGTGCAACAGTTTACCCTAAAGAAGAAATCTTAGACTGTCAAGTAGACAATATAGAGTCTAGTCAAAATGGTAATGCATTCGTCGGTTTGAACAACGAGAAAGTTAAACAATGTCTTGAAATTAGTACGGCAGTTGTAAGGAACATTGTCAAAAGTTGTAGTGTCGAAACACAAGAAGTGTTCGTGAAAATATTTTGGAGTGAAGTGGAAATTGTGGGAGTGGAAGCGATGCTACATAAAATACCCGTAAGTTGTCAAATGTGCATGTATTATTGACTAGTAGAAATTATATAAAGTTACCTACCTATATATTTAACGATTCGATTCCCTATGCATTATATGTATACTCGGTTGTTTGTAGATTTCGCTTATAGAGGCATTACTTGGTCCATTGAGGCCGGAAATCCAAGTCACTTTGAAGGAAGAACTGATGCTGTTTCTTCTCAACAGAATAACTACATCTCTAAGCTGCCCGAAATCATGGAATTTTCACGAACTTGTTGCAGCACAGAGACTTTACGCCGTGCTGCTCAACAAACTTGAATCTGGTTAGTCTAAAAGAAAGTACTTCACTGTTCGTAAGTGTGTTTGTAAGTTACGAACTGTTATTTTAAAATTAATGCTTCAACGATACATAATGATATCTGATGACGATTGGTCATAACCAACTGACTTTTTATCACAATTTATGCAATGCAAAGTTAATAAGTTATAGATATTTTTATAGTACGTAACCATGAATAATTCGTGGAAAAATTAGACTCACTTTTGACTTTTGATTTATAGGCTGTATTAATTAAAATGTAGATGTTGCAAAAAATTCCTTGCTAAAGAAAGATTGTTTACATTAATTAAAATGTAGATGTTGCAATAAATTCCTTGTTAAAGACAGATTGTTTACATTATGCAAAAAATTCCTTGTTAAAGAAAGATTGTTTACATTATGCCAAAAATTCATTGTTAAAGAAAGATATTTTCATCATGCAAAAAATTCATTGTTAAAAAGATTATTTACTTATGCAAAAAATTCCTTGTTAAAGAAAGATTTTTTACATTAATTAAAATGTAGATGTTGCAAAAAATTCCTTGTTAAAGAAAGATTGTTTACACTTTCTATTTATAAATTTAAGTTTTAGATAATGGAGCAACATGTTGTTTGACTCAAGTAAATATAGCCATCATCTTAACCGTTATTTTTTCTTTTGTTTCTGAGCAGAAGAAGACTTTAATCGATCGTTAGAAAGCCTGGAAAAGTCAATAGAACGGGAGCTCGGTCTGAGATTAAAACTAAATGTGGAAACCACTCAAGGAAACTGTGAACTTACGGGAACCATTATCAAGGATTGTGAAAAAATGGAAATAAGTTGTTCTGGCGATGACAGCACTAAAGTTCTGAATTCAGCTGAGGGCTCTACCTTGCTTAGAAGAAAACTCAATTCTGTCAATTTGCTGGTTTGGGTTATCAAAGCCTTGGCTATGAGAGGAGTGGATTGCCTGGATAAATGGGTTGACAGAGTAAGCACTAAACTGTTTGGCCTTTATGTGTCGTACTGTTAAGTAAGAGAAATCATTCGCTTGCTTGGTTTTACTGTAGTTTGGTTGGCGTTATAGGTCAATTAAATTAAGCTGACATCAGCGGGATCAGCGTGTTCTTGTAGAAAAACTGAAGTTTTATGTTATTTTTACAGTCTGTTTCTGGGTTAAGAAATCATTATTATACACTTAGGGAATACAATGAATTACCTACGACGGACGAATTGAGTCGAACAAGAATAAACTGTTTATTGCAGCTTGAGTTGAGACTATACTATAATAATCTGTACTGATGGCCATTTGGCTAGTACTATATTTTTTGATGAAAAATAAAGGCTGAAACTCGTAAAAAAAATTATTATTAGGTTAACAAAAATGTATATACTTATACTCAAATTCAGACTTAATGTAGTATATGACAAATGTCTCTGAATGGAGAAAATGAAGAGTAGAGAAACTTTAGTAAGGATAAAACATTTTATTACACA
Organism: Pogonognathellus flavescens; assembly: GCA_019776165.1. Classification (NCBI taxonomy): domain Eukaryota; kingdom Metazoa; phylum Arthropoda; class Collembola; order Entomobryomorpha; family Tomoceridae; genus Pogonognathellus; species Pogonognathellus flavescens. The sequence continues at coordinate 13,350 of JABASD010003276.1, forward strand.
AGCATTGTGCAGGGGAAACATGCGACAATTTGCTCGCATGCATATTTGCTTTAAACCATTTATACTAAAAGACTTTCATTTTGTCTTCAATTATGGAGAAGGATGCGGTGCGGACGGAATTTGTATTTAGGTATACTATTTGTGTAATACACGTATTTTGTACAAGTAAATTCAATCTTTTCTTTGAAAGGTATATTTCTCGAAGCTATTTTGTTTCCGTGCGCTTGTGTGCCTTTCGTTAAGCAAATAATTTTGAAGTGAAAGTAGGATTTATTTCGTAGTGTTTTGGTTTGAATGGTTTGAAGTTATTATTAATGGGTTAATGAGCTTCCTTTTTGGTTAGTGAGAAATTGAACAAAAGTTTATTTACGAGTGCTAAAGGCTCCTTCAAAACGGTTTCTGTAAATGAAGGTAGGTACTTAAAGAAGCCGAGCGAGAATAATAGTAAGCTTTGTAAAACGTGAAAGCAAGGTATCTAAATGATTTTGGCTTTCATTGCTTTTCAGATGGTTGTGTTATTGGAAGACAATGAACTGGGAACGGAAACGGCTGAAGGTTTCAGCATTATTATGTCTAACTGTGAAGTCTCACTGAATCCAGAGTGCTTTTGTAAATACAGGTACCAAAATAGTTGCTCTCGTTCTATTTGATCAAAGTCATGACATTAATCTAATTAAGGTTGCATTGTCTTATGGGTTCTTCATTATTGAGTATATGAGGACATAAAGTAGACACGAGGAAATAGATTACACGTTTCCTAACATCGTCGTTGCGTACAAAGAAAGTTACCTTATCCATGTGACTTTCACTGACACAGAAAATTTTGCAACCAAAATATGTTTGGGGCGTTAATAAATTTCTCCATTGCTTATTTATATGTTCTAAGTAGTATTTAGAGTAGACCTTCTGGTATAAGAATCCTATTTATCTTTTATAACGAATGTTGAAACTGGAACTTAAAAAGGGAATAATATCACACTAGTGATGGTGTGATGGTAGCGGTTGTTGATTCCTAACAATTTTGTTTATTTTGCAGGTTCCTGTATAAGCAGCGTTTATTTTTAATGACTGTTCCAAAACTTGTGCTTTCACATAAAAAGTGTACTAACGAGTCAGCAAAGGCAAACTACATCCGAGCACTCAGTTGTCAGTTAAAGCACGTCCCAAAACAAGTTCTCTTCATGGAAATTAACAACGTAAGCTTCTTAAAAAGAAAACATGGGAGTGCTGTATGATTACCCCAGCCATATATATGTAACCAACCAAAAACTGTATCTGATGTAATATTTTATTTCTGGCTACTTAGGTTTTCCCATTACTTGTAGCTAGTTTGTCCAGCGAGTCTTCCAGCAGCGTTGTTTTGATTTCTACACTCACAGCATTACTTGAACTGATGAGTAGTGCGGATTCACAAGAAACACTCAAAGAATATTTTCATGATGTTACTCCGAGGTTGTTGCACTTGACACGATTCAAAGATTCTATGGTACGAATAAATATTCATAAGAACTTACTCTTTTGGTGTGTACACATACGCTTATTTATTGCAGTAGAAATGATGTGTTCCAGTCTCATTTTATTTCATGTGGTTTTGTTAATTTTGTGTTTGCTCTGTTAATTATAGCTAGTCCGGAAATTGGCTTTGAGTTGCCTACAAACGTGCGTCAAATTTCCAACTCACATTGTTCTTCCGTTGAGACAGATGGCAAGTTCATTTTAATTTATGCTACAACAATATCCTCAAACGTTAAATAACTGATTCTGGTTATTAAATACTATTCATAATGTTGTCCTACTTTGTACCTTTAGGTGGTGGAAGACCTCAAATATTGTCTGGATGATCCCAAGCGCCTTGTGCGTAAAGAGGCTGCATTGACCCGTAACAAATGGATTTTGATTGGAGAAGCCGGCGGTCATTAATATTTACTAATTCATTAAGCATTCACAATACAGACTACATGCTGGAAACAATCATACTTCACTATGCAGCAAATAATCGTTGCATCCAATTGCTCATCAATAGCACAATGCTAAAATCCGTTTCCCTGTACGTTTAAATATTAAACTTTAACATAGTCTTTGATAGCAGCAATTTAATTAGTTACCTAATTAGTTAAAATAATATAGTAAATCTTAGGTAAATATAAATAACATAAAATACAGTACTTTTGTATTCGTATAGTGTGAAATTTTTATATTTTCCCTACTTTATCGTGTTGTATATTATATTCATTATTATTTAGTATGTATTTGCTCTGTAGACACATTTTTGATTCTTTTACATTGACTTGTTTGCGAAACATGACATCAAATCTGGTTGAATTAGAGTAGAAAAGTGCTTCACATTTGTATCTGTGTCGCATGTGTACCACAACCATTAGTATCAGTAGTACTGTAAATAATATCAGTAATAAAATAAAATAAGGAATATTTTGATGAAAATATCATTTTCCGACTTGTCACATGCTTTGTACACGTTTATGCCATTTCTTTACTGTTAACGTTGTACTGTTCTCATGCAGCATTTACACATCAACTGTATTTGGTTCATTCTTCAAAGCATTATTATATGTTCGTTACATACTTAGAATTTTACACACAAATATGTATTACAGTGTCTCTTACAAAGTTGCAATTGTATCAAAAGCGAATGTGTGTCTTCATTTCTATTATATAGATCAACCAAAGTTGTGCATAAGATAATTACGTACGAACCGCATACCTAATCATAATGACACGACTTATTACTACAATACGAGTACCTACCTACTTAATTACTGCTCTTGTTAAGTTAACTGTTATAATATTCATTTTAGTGCAGATTATAATAATACATATGGGAATTAACTTTTCCCGTATGAGTTTTTATTACTCTTCCATATAAGTTCTCATACCATGAGTGACATTCTAGGAGTTGTGTATTGCCATTTGCTAACGTATTACAGGATGCATGAATTAATGAGAATAACAATCTCAATGACAATCATTCAGGACTTCAGAACGAACTAAAATGAATGAATGAATTGCTCACTATTGTAGTAGCGTAGCTACGTATATTCTAACAGTAGGGCTTCTAATTAGAATCCAGTAATCATGATATAATTGCTTTTGCTGCTCATTCATACATTGCCCATCTGAGTAATTGTTCTAAAAATAAACTTTACACACAAGTTCCATGAATTGAGTAATCCTTAATTAAGTAATAAAAAAATACGCCATGAATCAAGATTCTTGTATCAATTACTGTTTATTGTAATTTTGTTTCGGTGCTTTGATAAGATTTTATGATGTTGCTGCTAAAGTACACGCTCAGAAGTAAGTAAGAAACTTCATGATATTACATCCTCATGATATATCATGGAACGATTCTCATCAAACTTATGTTAATTGCGTTTTAGTCATTTTTCTGATAGGATTGCGAAGTGGGATTGCAAAATCTTACAATGCAGAAATTGCGCAACAATCTTCTATTGTAGTAAGTTTCCATAAACCTTTTGAGACCTATTTATAGAATGAATTTCGGTTCTTTTTTAATTATTTTCTCATGTGGTCATGCACTAAAAATAATTACATAAAAAAAGTTGCTATGTAGGTACGTATTAGGCTTCAGAACTTTGTACGGTTTTTTTCTATAATACTACACATAGAAGCCTTATTGTGACGTTTCCTTATTGGTCTGCACTTTTTCGTCTGTGATAATAATAAAATTAATTAATTTCAGTTGGGAAAGGAAAAGTATGATTTGGTAGAGCACGAATTTGGAGGAAAGTTCATAAAGGACAAAAATGTATCAGAGATTGAGTACGAAGAAGAAGAAGATACCAATATTATTGCAAGTCCAGAAGAAAGGGGTCGTTTTTGGTGGACTTTTAGGAACCGAACATCTAACCAGAACCAGACTAAGGGAAATGATATTTCTCAAAAAGCGAAAGAAAATAATCCTTTAAATAATACATTAAATTTTATATCCAACTTGTTTCGCTATGTCATTCTCAACCAGAATTCTGCATCCAGGGTACAGTTTTTCAATGCGAATTACAAACGAAATAATACATTTAATGAAACTAGCCCTCCTCGTGCTGTGTTCGGCAGTCCCTTGTGCCTTGGAATATGTGGAATTTCCCAGGCAAGTTTTTTTAATGATGAAAAACAAGTATGACTTTATGCAATTGTCTATAGTAAAAGTATAGACATAAAGAAAATGTTGCCTGAATTGGGTTTAGTTTAAATAGATACGTTTTCCATATAATTATTATAACTTTTCATTAATATTTAGTATATGTTTTTACAGATATATTGGACAAATTCATCTGTAGATTTTCTTTCGGGAAATAAGTTTCCATTTCCTACTTTAGGACCACCAAGTGCTCCGAGACCACCAGCAATAGGGTAAAGTAATTACCTCGTCGTAAATTATTGCTAGTATTTAGGCGCAGTGTAATTGCAATGGAGAATTCTCTATTTTTATTATGGCTAAACTTGCATTTAGGTTATTTATACAAATTAATTAATGTATACCTCATGCAAGCCGCTTTTCAGAAAGCTACTTTACTAATATGGAAGGTAAAAGGTCGTGACTATAAATTATATGTATGCAGTAAAGTAGTTTTTCGTGCAGATGTTAATTGAGAGTCTCAATGAGCATCTCAATTGAAAAGTGTATTAAAAATGAATTTCTTATTTTAACTGCTATATTTATTTGTACATAAAGATTCTATTTCGTTTGCTAATGCATTCTATACAACACTTAAATGCGTATTATGATACATTACCAAGCTTTGTTTATTGCGCTCACTTTTACTACATACTTTCTATCTTTATTTTTTGAAACCAGTGTTTTTCTAGTTTTACCCATAGTTTACTGCAAACCTTCATATACTAGCCTTAACACAGCCTATTTAACCTCTTACTTACAAAGCGTAATGTTGTGTATCCTGTGTTGTTTCAAGAGTTTCAACTGAATTCCATGTCTCAGTATTAATTCTACGCATAATACTCTTGTATTTTGTTCGTACTTCCTTCCAAACCCGCAGAAATTACATGCTAATAAAATAATAATATGCTAAAGCAATATTATTATTGAGAAACTCCACTGAACCGGTTTCGGGACGAGCGTTGGAAGAATTTGATGAAAAAGCATATTATTACAGCAAAAGCTAAAATAATACTCTATGTAACTTCTTATGTAGTATGCTCTAGGTACCGACAATGCAATAATGTGAAGATCAGTATCAGAAGAATTCCCTACATAAATTATGTACAAACGTGCATCCCGTCGTGTGTTGTGTCTAACAGGACTATAGACAGACGAACACCGACCAAGTCTAAACATTAATAAATGTGAAAGTACATTGTACATCCTTGCAGAATATACCGCTATAAAAGCTTTGCACATTAATAGAATACCCGCATGTAGCAACAAACAATAATTCATTGCTTAGAATTGCAACAGTATAACGAAATGCCCACTTGCATTGAAATGAAATGAAAAGAAATTCAGCAATGAAAATATTATTCAATAATGTTAGTAATCCAATCATGTCCTTACATTTGCAATCCTGAGAAGATAATACAAGTTCGCATGTGTTGTTTTACGAGAGAGTACTGCCCCATCCTATGAGGAATCATAAAAAATTTCATTCATTCTTAATTCTTACGTATAGCAACCGCACATGCATTAAAAGTCATGTACCTACTCATACTCAACTCCCAATCGTAAAATCACGCACACAAATATACAGGGATGAATTTTATACCTGTGTTTCCCTGCATTGTATTTCTCGTATAAGAAATCCCATGCTAAAGCTCCAGCTTAAAGAGCCTTATAGTGCTATAGGTGATAAATAAACTTGGGGCTACGTGAGTTAAAGGTGATTGACGCAACAAAGGTAAATAGTAAGTTCTATTATGCAGTGTAATGAATACAAATGCTGAATTGCTGATCGATTAAAATATTTGTCGGTGATGGGACGTATGTAATCTGTTGCTATTATACAACCATCATCGGCTCTAAGTTCAATGCGAGTTCATTTCTCAAGGAAGGATAAGGAAACAGGTAGCAGTGTTTATTAGCAGAATAGACGCATGCACTGGTCGTACAGATGTTCTTAGTTCTTAACTTGCATAGAAAGAGCTACTTAAGTAAATACTAGAAAAATAAACTCACTTTTACAAACTAATTACACGAGAACACATATATTATGGCAATGGAGTGAGATACAATCTCTGTCGTTATACATTTTTGTCAGCAGTTTATTATTTAATTCGCTATTTATACGTGTAGTCATTTTTACAAGGTATGTGAATGTGATTGTCCTTTTTTATGGGAATTCTACGTTTCGTCTCATCATCCAAATAGTAATTTTCATTGGTAAAAATGAAGTTTAAGCTTAAAGAGAGGAAAAACTGTTGTGCGCGTTTTTATTTTTGTTCTTATGCGTCCGTATTGAAGTTTTGTATTATTAGTTTGATTTTATGTAGTGTTCTTTTTGATTTATGTGACGGGAGAAGGTTAAAATCGAAATCTCATGGTGGTAGACATGGTGGCATTAGCAATAGACACAGAAGTAAAGGGAAATCAGGTAGTAGTAGAATTAGTAATAGCAGAGTTGCAACAAGTTACCCGTTGCAATCTTTATATGCTCAAGATGAACTTCCTAAAATTCGGATGTTCATAAGAATCAATTCAGGGGGAAAAACATCGGTGGGAAGAGAAAGAAGATTAGTTTTCAATGCGGAAAATGCGGTGCTAATTGTTGGAGAAGATATTCCCAAGGGAGGAAATATCGTTTTGGAGTGCTCTGCGTCTTACCCGGTTGAGTGGGTGTACCATGGAGAAGGTGTAAGTGATTTATATACATTTTCATTTGAGAATATCATTATGTTTTCATATGGGAAATAGTAAATTATAGGAACACTTATTTTGATAAATTTTAAAATGTTTTTTTCTGAAATTTTTGACATTTTAAATAACTTGGTTAGTATCCATCATATGAAGTTAACACGAGTGCAATCGAGCCACCTATTTCCAGTTCCAGCGCTAGTGAAGAACAAATTCCAATTCAAATCTCACAATCATCTCCTGGACAAATTCGAAATGAAAACCCAGATGGATTTTTAGCTTACTCATTTGCATCTCTTGGAGGAGGTGGCAATTTAAGTGAACATAACACTGGAAATTACACATGCCAACATTTGCTTCACAAAGAAATTGCAAGTTTTGTCTACATTTATGTACCAGGTAACAAAAATGGTCTTGCAAATTATTAATTGTGTTTATCAGTTTGTAGGTTGCCATTTCGCCAGCTCTTAGTTCGTGTTATTTATTTATTTATTTCTGGGGATTATTGTAGCATTTGTAAGATCCCAGTAGACACACACCTATCAGATGTTCCCCGAAAGATCAGCAATTGATGATCAGAGTGATCAGGAACCCATCAGATCAGAAGCTGAGCAGAAAGCGATGATCGCATGATGGTGCGCCTTCGAACATCATCTGGTTATCTTTGCAAGCGCACAGTTTGATGATCAGAATGTCGACGCGCAAGGATAGTCTGCGTACAAGCATAAACCCAGCTTCGTTAGCTGGGAAAGCAAGCGAGCGTCTGCTGGCGTAGTTGGGTAGCGCGCAGCCAGATAGAACGCTCTGAAGGATCGATTCCTGGCAGCGGCAAACTTTTTTGT
>JABASD010003277.1:0-21028 GCA_019776165.1 Pogonognathellus flavescens
CTTATCGCTCACAAATAATGATTGTAGTTGAATTTGACGAAATTGAAGGTGGCGAAATTGAAAATGACGAAATTGAATTTGGCGAAATCAGTGACTATTGAAATTGACGAATTAGCCAACGTTGAATTTGACGAATTTATGAAACAATACAAATGTATGTCACTAAAATCATATTCCACTGATTCTTCTGTGTCCATTTTTCTTTTCTACAATAATATTTCATTTCTCTTTTATCAGGCTGCAATTGCGGTGAAAATTTGTGCAGAAATGATCATATAATATTTTATATCTGTTATAACTATAACCCTTACAGTGTAGTGTTTCATGTTAGTATTTATGATTGGTAGATTAGTAAGCTTTTTACGTATATTTTACCTATACTGCATTAAACAAATATAGATGCATGTTACTTGACATACCTATTGATTTTGTTTTTGGTTTGAGAAGCGTATGTTATATCTCTAGTATCAGACTGAGAGAGAAAGAGAGGTTCATGGAGCTTTCATACACGCGTTTCTCGAAATCAGCAAGTTTTGAATAAATATGTTAGTAATTTTTTAATCTAGTTATGGTAATGTCAGTAATATGTGGATGTGTCATGTCACACAAATCATATTTACTGATTTACTCAATTTCATTTGGCCAACTTCAACATTATTTCTTTTCGTCACTTTAAACATTATTGATTTCGTCAATCTCAACACGTAATTAATTCGTTCGCCAAATTCAACGAAAATATGGCCTTTCGCCAAATTCAATTTCGTCAAATTCGATCACAACCCAAATAATATATCAATAACATTTAGTCTACACGTGTGTCTACTAAATATTACAAAGAATAACTCATACAAAGTACTCCTTATCATACACGTACGCACATGTGGCTATACCACTTTGTATCTATCCGGGTTGTAAACCAATGGATCTTTAATATCACAGAAACACCAAACCCGTGCCGTGTTTTCATATACCTACTTACCTAAGTTTCAGGTATACTGCGCTTTAAAAATTCTGTACCTACTTCTTCATTTGTAAATTAAGTAAGTTATTCTAGCTACATAGTAATCCTTAGGTGTAAGTATAAAATATATGGTCCAGGTATTTTCAGTAGGTATATACCATAATGCATTACGCTTTAAAAGATATGTCCAGTTTGTATACACCACCGAAGTAGGACCTAAGTACGTAAATCAATAATTCACTGTTAAAAGGAAGCCACCAGCATGGAGTAGAGTACAAGAACATGTATAATTCTGTGTTCAATGCTTAGGCCAAAAGAAAAACAGTTGGTTGCTCTGCTGCGTTACTTCTTGCATACATGTACATCTTAATAATACGTGTATATTTCGTATACTATACACTAGGTACGTAATTGTGTGAATACTTACCTTCTAATGGTAACTACATGAGTATACGCTTTCTATAACATTCTACAAAGAAACAGGATGGAAAGAATAAATTCTGGCATTACAAAGAAAACTGCGAACGTACGTATACAGCTTACAAGTAGGCAATCCACGTGCAGGGAACGGAAACATGTAAATTCCTTTCTCCATTTGACACAATACAACAAAACATAATAGCAGCTAGTATACATTTATCGTGTCTTGTCTAGGTTACATCACAATGCATTTATATATAGGTACTTTACCAGAGATATAGTAGTACCTACCACCTATATACGTACAAGGTTTTTTTGGAAGAGCCAAAAATTCAATCCAAGACAAGATGAGATGTTACAAGAATATCTAGAGCGTCCCTACTACCAACCACTACAACTACCACACTACTACCATCCTCTGCGTTGTATTGAGTGAGAGAGATAGTGCGAAGGAATATCTTGAGACATATCTACATTTATATGCAACAAAGTAAAGTAAGACTTGTAGTTTATATGTAGAGTGTAGACAACTGAAAATTGCGTCTTGTTCTTGCTCTTCTTCTTCTATCTTGCATTGCAGAGTAGATTCTTTGAGCTTTCTGTTCAGGAATTTGTATGCAAGGATGTAAGCTACTTTATTTTCTCCTTTTTACTGACAAGCAAAGGCTTCCACTTGCTGCTACATTATTTATGCTCAATAACCTTTTCAATACTTGTGCTACTAAATAGAACAGCTCTTGTAGCACTTTTCCATGTATATGCCCCACATGAGTGACGGATCCTCTAAAAAGAGAGGAACACTGCATTATACAGCATTACTTATGAATACATACTACTTCACGAACAAAGACACTCTCACATTATCATTAGTAACGTAAGGCTCACAAAGAATAATTTGCCAAAGTTATAACTAGTATATAAACGAATTTATTAACAGCGGATGTTATTCTAGCTGTATGAGAATAACTTTTACCTCTACTACTGATATTACATTGTATCTCTGTATATTATAGAGAAAGGCATAACATTATTATTATGCTAGCAATTAGGTGTGCCATGTATACATAACGTGATATATCTCACACAAGGCAAGCCTGTACTAAAAATGTGCCGATGGCATAATTCACTTCTACACTTTCATCCGATGAAATAGATTGAACACGTCAACTCTTCTAGAAACTAAAAGAAACAACGGAGAAAGTCATGAATTTAATTCACCCGTAAGTGTTTACTAAATGTATTTCAATAGGCGATCCAAAATTAATGATCGTACAACTTTTTTCTTGCTCTCAAATTTATAATTCTATTACTGTAATGACATAGGTAATAAATTTCAACGATGGTCATGTAGTTTTCTACTCGTATAAATGCACTCTATGCAAAAGAAGGTTTACATTCGTTGTTTGGTGAACAAAAAGAGTCGAACATGTATTTGCATAGATGCATTGTTAGATAAAGTAGATACACAGCTAGATTGTGTATGTACATGCTTACAGCTGCATTTGTAATGAGTTACACAGCTACATTATCTACTGCAGTTTAACTCCCTGCTCCACTCATCATAAGTCGTAATGAATAAAATTAAAAATGTATAGAATTGTGTCTCTCTCATAAGCACCACATCCTACTATACCTGCTCTTTCGCTTTATGTAATCCTCTTTCATAAGCTTACCCATATTTCAGCAATGAAACGCGACCTAATTAGTATTAGTAAATAATTTATCAAAACCTACATATAGGTATTAATCATTAAAAATGTATCTGCTTGTGCCTATGGGTATGTGCATATTTACCGGGAAACTACATTAATCACATGCATAAATAATATGAAACAATTGATGTATCATCAATCATCACAGCAGGTTGCATCATGGATGGGCATTGTTCTGTGTTCTTAACGAAAAATTAAAACCTCTAAAATTCTGTGCTAACAAAAATTTTTATAATGAATAGTTTTTTTATTTGGTTAAACTACCTTGTGTCACAGAAAAATATATTCGTTAAATTACCTCAGAGGGAGGAAAAGTCCGAAGACCATTGTCAAAAACATTCGTAAAGGTAAATACAGCCAACTCGACTCTATACGCGAGCATATGAGACAAAAGTTTAGCCAACTTTATCAGCAAATCTCGTTTTGGTCACGTGGAGAAAGTACTAGTAGTGCGATGAGTAAAATGGAGACACACTTCTATACACATAATAATATTTATATACGTTCTATCTAAGGCATATGTTTTGTAAGAAAGCATTTCTATGGGTGTTCAAGATCATTAAATATGATTTACTATAGTATTGCTTTTGAGATGTATCATTGATAATATTGGGTCTAATTAGATATAAAATGACCATCAAAACAAATCAGTAAAGTAAATGATCCTTATCTTCTTAGACGTTAACACCAGAAAACGTAGACGGGAAAACAACTGTGGTAAATATTACCTTGGTTCGATTTGATACAAACGTTTCCAACTCTAACCCAGAACTGAAAGCTCGGAGAGGAATACTACACGTAGCGTGCACGTAAATATTGGATACCCGTATCAAGCAACGTCTTAAGAATACAAAGGAGTCTATCAAGTTTCAATAATTTGACTTGAACCCCTACAGAACATAAATCTTAATAATTCGGGTGAATTGAACGTGATTTTGTCACAACCTTATAATATACTTCTACTACACACCTACCTGCCTATGTGTGCGCAACTTATTATTTACAACTTGACAGATAAAAAGAGAAAAAGGCTTACCGAATGATCTTTGTTGCTCCTCCAGCGTAAGTAGTTTATGTTGCCAGTAGACCATAAGTACGATGATGGCCATGATGATGACTAATACAGCGTTCGAAGCCCATTTTGAAAACATCACCGTCCTCATACCTCTCTGTGGATTTTCCAGCCCGAGTTTAAAACAATCGTATTAATTTTACCAATAGAACACAAAATAAAATTCCAACATTTTCCAGCAAAAACAAATAGGTACGCTACAACGTGTTTGTCAAAATACGTGTGTTGATGTTTGTATTGTAAAGTTTGCGTATAAATACACCTGATTGTAAATAATACTATAATAATAGTGAAACCAGCTACTTAGACACTGTATCGGTACGGTTTAACCGTAAATAAAACTGGAATAAATAACACAATACATTCAGTATGTGTTTGTTTGTGTTTTGTGTATGTTCTGGTAGCACAATACGCCAAAGTTGAGTTGACTGGTGTTGGAGGAGTCGTGGGAAGGAAAGGAAAGTAAAGTGTGTCGGTTTGGTGGTTAGAAATTCGACTGGCAGTAGATTGCTCAGTTCGTCTGGCTTTTACCCATCCGATCCGAAACAGAGTCAGGTCAGAAGAGAGAAAGAGAGAGAGAGTTGGAGCAAGAAGGAAAACTAACAACCAACCTTGTGTGTGTTTAGTTAGTATGTGTGTTCTCTACACTTCTTATATAGGTATGAATGTTGTGAGCACGAGCAGGAAGCTACCTATAAAGAGTCCACAATGCACAGTGGAGAGTCTTTGTATATGGAATCCCGTGTATGGCATATACCTACCTACATGTACTTTGTGTACACTGTGATATTATATATTTGCCTTGTAACAACCATAATACTCTACTACCCTTGCTTCACAGTGAAAATTAACTTTCCCTTTAAATTTGATCACATCGTGTTACCCCCTGCTTGGAAAACTGTCAACTTGAGCTAAGTCTACTTACAACCGTACAGTTGAAACATAAAGATTTGTTAAAATAATATTCACCTAGAGAATATGACGTTAGAAAGTTTTTGCAAAAAAACTCAGGAGCCTGGAGCGTTAAAGGTGGCTATGAGAGAACGAGAGAGAAAGAGTGTGTGAGTGTGACTCGTGCAGAAATTTTATGTTATAACTCATTGTATTGCTTGCATGCCTTGAATGGCACAGTCTTTTGTATTATCCACCTTTATAAAGCTGTGTAGTAGCTACTTAAATGGTCTGGCTTGTGACATGCATCCTAGTAGTAGTAGCTCTAGCTAATAGCCAATATAGCTCTGGTAATGCTTTCTAATCTAACTCGCTTTAATCTTTTTGTCCAATTGTAGCGGCTACCTATATACAATGTGTGTATGAAAGTGCAACTGTAGAGGTTTTACGAATCAAGTGAACTTTTCCCTTCAGCTGGACTTTAACACTACGTACGTACCTACAAGTCTTAATCCTAAGTTGTATACCGAAGGTTTACCTATGTGAGTAATACAGCTTGGTTGGCTTTGGCTTTAGTTTACTAGTAATCTTGGATCAAGGATTGAATTGCCTTGCATTGCCTTATTCTTGCCTTGGCGTCTAGTATTTTTGCACTTGACAGAATTTCTATTATATTCCGGAATATATCCTCAGGCAAACCAAGATGGACCAGGCCAATTCACCTCAACGAGAGAACCCGTAGTGCAACCCTACTAGCTCACACTATAGTTTTCACATAGTAGATAGTAAATTGAAGGTAAGCATTCGGAGCCTGGCCAAAAGAAGCGAAGAAAGGAAAAGTTGAAATTGTCTTGTCTTTGAAAGTAATGTATGTCAGGCTGGAGCTATACACAGCACACTTAGATTTTCTCTTGACAATGTAACTGAAGACATGACAAGAACATTTTACTACTACTACTACTACGACAATCCAAACCAGGATCGTATACAAGCTTCTCTCTATGTTATAATATATTGTATTACCTACTAGAGGTGTACTGGAATATCTGGGACACTTACTTCCCTTTGCCTTTCTATTATTTTTGGGGAAATCAAGTGAATGGCGAAGCCAAGTCTATAAAACTGAAGCCATGGCACTTTGCTTGATACCATATCGTTATGTCTTATATATACAGAGGTAAATACGTATGTACAGCGTCGCTTCTTCTGGTGGTAACACTCTGGAGGGAACTATATAAAATCCAACCTAGTAAAAGACATCCAGAAGCTATTCGTGAAAGTGGAAAGTTTTGACATTGACGGTGTAATAGAATGCTGCGTAGTACCTCCGTCATCATCACATACATATGCAGTTACATATACCATACATAAATATATTTATATTTCTAGTAGACTATTTTACACAGTGTGTGCATGACCTTATAGAGTAACGTCTGATAGAACACCTACAGATATGCACAGGAAACTATTTAACACGAATTCAACGCAGACACAGTCAGTTTGCACAGGAAATGTAATCTTTTTATACGGGTACTTTGAGCTTGCCTTGGGTTAGTAGTTTGCTGTGTAACTTGAGTCACTTCTTCACTTGGCAGGTGTTTTACTTTGACTTTACACTTTATGGAGAAAGTTCAGTCAGGTCGTAATAAAACACGGTGAGTAGTTGGAACAGTGAGATATCACAGTTATATACTTGTGCTATAACCATTCTGACTGCAACAATAACAAAATGTGAGAGAGAAGAGAGCATATAAACTATGTATCCACTAAATATATGCATGAAAGTCAGCCGAGAATAGTAAAACTTTCTGCTGTGTGTTTCTGTTTGGATTGTGAAGATAGTGAGTGATGCACGCACGGTCAATGTCAACTTGAAACGTCGTAGATCATGTCCCTGATGGGAATATACATGCATAACCATCTAAATACAAAGCAGGAAATCCCTTAGCAGGATATGAGTTAAGTTGAATATGTACAACTGGAATTTTACATGCGACATGACAGTTACTACAGTACAAACCATGATATCTCAATGCTTTTTACTTGCTCCATTTATAGTCGTCTCTCTCTCAACTTCCAAATGTCTTGTCATATACAGTCGGAGGTGTTGTACAAATATTTCACACTGCCAAAAAATTTACAATGTAAAATACCTCCACACTGTTTTTAAATTCCATGAATGTACCAGAAGAGGTGATGGTAATTTATAGGTATTTCACCTTTACAACATTTCCAAGTAAAAGTAGTACACGGGGAAAGTTTTGTCGTACCGTGTCGTGCTAAAACTAAATCTCATTTACAATTCTGTGTATATGGAAAAACACATTACCCTTACACCTTAATACCTATAGCTAATCTCTATAAGGTTAAATTTGTTAACATCTGGTGGTCATCATTAGAATTGATGAAAAAAGTTAAGTAAACAATTCCGTAATAACTGTACATCAAATATGACATTACGTTCATTTATGTGGTGCTAACACCATTTGCAACAGCAAACAGAAGGTATTCAAAATGTAGAATGGACCATCATAATACACACTCATATCCTCCACTCTCTCTCTCTCCTTCTCTTCTTCAAGAAACTTAAGTCAAGGTTGTTTCCATCAAATTCGGAGAACTTCGGAAAGTCCGAACAGAAAGGGTACCTGAAAATAAACTTATCTGTGAGAGTAGCTGCTCGTGGTCCTTACATGATTTCTCTTCCTTTTCCTACCTTCTCCTATAGTGGTAAATAAATAGTAGGTACCTACCTATCCCTATCTCTGTGTACTTGTGTACCACATGTGTAGAGTTCCCTACAACAAAATTGTGAATGCACAGCCGTGTGTAAGCAGACTTTCTTTTTCTACGTTGTTCTTGTTGTTTGTAAGAAATGTCAGACTGTGACTACACACCAGGCGGAGTACTTTATAAATACTACAGCCTTTTATATGTTTGTTTGGAGCTGATAGCAATATTTTTATATAAAAGATTTCTGAGTCATACACAGAACGTAGAACTGTCAACGCTCCCTATTTACGACTTTCCCATACAATTCTACATAACTCAAGATGAGTTTGAGCAGATACAAGATACAGTAGAATAATACTAGAATTGTACCTAGTTCTTCTCCTCTCCTGTTCATTTGCATAGAGCCATTACTTTTACGTCTCTCTTACTGCTAGCGGAGTCTATAATATATTCTTCTTTTCCATCAGATCCCATTTGCAGTGTGAATGTGTACGTTTACCCATGTGGGAAAGGCTAACCTCATATAAATACACAGATAGTAGTGAAAAAAGGAATCTTTCTTCCGTTCTTCTATCTCTCTCTACATAATAATATATACAACACACGTATCACATACGATTAAAATACGCTTTTTCTGTAATGGCAGAGCTTTGCATTCATTTCAGAGCAATACCGATATAGTTTGTAATAAAAAGAGAAATATATCTGTCCTATGTGAAAGTACAATGAAAACAAGTGTACCTATATATGCTTGTTTCGCTCCACTCTCTCAGAAGAGTCTCTCTTTCTCATATACAAAATTTACACACAATGCCGCATTCGGTTCTGCCGGAGAGAAGGTTCACAGAAACGGAAGGCAATGAGAGAAAGAGAAAAAGAGGGAACCGACCAGAGAGACGCGCTATGCATGTCACGTTCTAACTTAGCTGTCCTTGCTGTTCCATGTATACAAAACGTCTACCCATTCTCCTTTTCTGCGTTCTAACAGCAACCCATATATAGTCAAATATAATCTAATTCATATGTGGTATACTTTTACTCAAGTGTCTATATGGAAAGGAAAAGACGACTCGAGCAAATCCGAAACTCTCTGAGTTCGGTGTTGCACTAGAGAGACTCATAGGGAATAAAATACCCGGGTAGCTTTATCCTTGTTACTAAGCACGCTTTGCTACGCTCTCCTTCTTCTGTACGTAACTTGTACATACAATGAAACGTTGTAAACGAAACCGTAGCCGCCGTAGTCATTCTCTATATTGCGTATTATTATTGTCATTATTACATGGACGAGCTTATACACGCAGAGTTAGACTGCTTCAACTAGTATAATGTGTAAAAGTATAAGTATGTATCTCTGTCATTTCACACAGACACACATCGAAAGTATTATTTCCATTTATACTGAGGTATACTATAATGTATAATTATACTACTGTAGGTAGTTATATATTATATAAAGGTTATAAAAGTCAGGAGGTTTCTTTATATAAAGGATTAAATTTTCTGCTTTCCTCAACGATTTCTAGAAGCTCGATGGAACAAGACTTTGCTTTCTTTTGAGCATTGCTGCTAAACTGCAAAGTTTGTTCGTTGGGTGATTTTGGTTGGTAGGATTCGCTTAGCGTATACGTACACATACACACACAAGAAAACGAATACAATACACAAGCCTAATTCACGAAACCAAAAAGAGACTCGACTTTCCCTACTACTCCATACACATTACAGTAGTAGTACTCCGCATACTCTAAACTTTGGCTTGGAAAGGAGAAAGCTGAATTGGCTTTGGAGGGCTGTTGTGTTACACTTGCTATCGTCTTGTGTCTTCCATTCCTTTAGTTTCATACACAGGCAAAACAAACTTATCACATCGCTTTTCTGTTCTGCTACTACTACTAGTATATATACATAGAGAAAGACGCTTCTCTTCTCTCTTTGATTTCCACATTTTAATATAGTGTATTACACGGACCTAGCCAACACATAATATAAACCCCAGGCATTCTCTGAAAACAACAGTACGTTTATATACACCACAGCTGAAAGCGAGCGATTATTATTGCTCTGTGTAACCCCCTTCCATAACATTCAGAAAAAAACGATTGTGTTCACTTGCATCTCGTTTTCAATTGAGTTTTCACTTGTGCCAGTAGTACAATAATATTATGCAGAGCACAAGTAACACGTACCTACTCATAGTGTAGAGAAAGTCTTCTGTATTACTACAATATATAGAAATACGGATTTAATCTAGCAGTTTAATCTTAATTTATACTTTCACACACGAATAATAGCTTAACACACACGAAAACTGTTATTTCCATCTTATTTGTACAAGTTGGATTGTGTAACATTTCCCTGCAGTGGTGGTGGGGTTCATATAAGTACATAGTGTAATAATGTTTTCTCAGCAGGTTATTACTAGATTCGGTCATACTGTAATATAGTTAGGTACACACGACTCCCACTGCAAAAAACACTATTATCGTAACAAGAGAGGACGATAAGACACACACTTTCTCGTGTCCTTCTAAACTCAAGTGAGTCGAACGAAACAAACAACTGCCGAGAAATACGTACTTATACAGGCAAAACTCAATATTACAAATATATTACACTAACAAAATAAAGATAGCTTTTACTATACAACATAGAATGAAACGACTGTTACTAATTCCATGCCATCCCTAAGAGAAAGTTTATAAACACGCAATTAAAAGCCTGCGCTACTTACTATTCAGAGTGACAACAACTACGAATCTATGCAAATTCCGATCCATTTCCACAAAAGCCAAATATTCTCTACAGAGTTATACTACGAATTATTGCTGTAACCTCTTTAGTTGACAGCCTTAGTTTATTTACCAGCACCTACACAAATTGAAGTGTAGGTAAAAATTATAAATAATATTGAGACACATAGACAAATATTATTTTTAGTAAGAAGGTTTAATGAAAAGCTCACGAATGACAGCTGTGTATTATTTCTTCTGGCTGAGTTTCCAAGTGTAAAATTCTGAAAATCCGGTTGTCCACATTAAAAACACTTTTTTCACCTACGCACAGACGAATTGTGGATTAAACAACTAAAACTGGACAGATTTCTTCAAAGTGAACTGCCACAGACACAAGTGAAAGTTTTCAAATAAATTTTTACTGTCGATTGAAGTTGTCGCGGAAAGTTAATCCAGGCAAATTACCGTCTACGGTGGTCTAACGACAACTGGTGTCATTTGTCACGCTTCAAGGACGCAGAAGACTCAAGTACATACTTATGCTTCGTACGTGCAAAGAGAAGAACTTTGGTTGAGTTAATAATCCTCTTGGGGATAAAATTGGCCAAAGCGTCAATAGCATTATGTGAATGGCAGTTTAGATCAAAGTTATAATACTTGAGCTTGACATCTGCGTGTGGCAAATTGACAATTTTTACTGACGAACCTTTTCTGTGTGTGTCACTTACGTCTAATTTACAATAATCGCCTGTGAAATAAGTTCCTCCTTATTTTCAAGTTACGTTATTTTGTGTTTTCGAAATCAGTTTATAAAGCCTAATGCAAACGAAGTACAAACTTAGCATAAAAAGACGAAAATCTACGTGCTAAATATATAACTGTGGTTGTGGAAGGCCATATTATACTCTGCTGAGGAATGTTGTGGTAGTTCAGAATATACATAGTTCATACATAGTAAAAAATCTATACACACGGATATCTTCAAAGTATATCAACACATATTGTATGTATGTACTACCGGTACTGCTCAGGGTAATATAAAGCTATAAGGAAACTGTGAAGAATACCACGGGAGCCTTGAAGGGCTTAAGACGGAGGAGGGAATAACAGATGGAGGCTTTCGGATTGGGCCCTTTGCCTAATGGCTGGGAATGCAAAATCGAACCTAAAACTAGCCGGCTGTAAGTTCTCAAGCTAAAATACTACTCTCTCGTGACTTTTATACATTTTTTATTAGTATGAGGCAGTTACAAACAGGGGAAAATAGTAAAACCACGGTTTAGTACTACTTTATTTGCGGAAATCACGGTCTCTTTCACTTTCGTCGGAAAAATTAACCTTCTGTCAATAATTTAATTTGCAAACATCATTGCCAACTCTTATTGGTATAATTAAAATCATTCTTTCGCGTTTTCACCTTAACCAATCGCAAATAATAAAATTTATACGAAAACTTGTACAAAGTACACATGCGATATTTCCATTAGGATTTAGCATACTATTACAATGCATGCATTACAGGTTATCTGCCTCTTGATTTACGCAGGTAGCTATTACTCTTTGTAGGTATTGTCGTGGTCTTTGGATATAAACACGGTGTTTACAAAAGAGATGTTTATTGGATAAGTAACTGCTGGAAAATGTTAGCGTGAATGTGTCAGGACCAAGACCATAACAGTTTAAAACGAGGGATGTGGAATTGGATTGTATTGGGAGAATGAATGAAAATAACATTATTATGTTTAGTAGTATTGGTGAGTTACCTTATTCGTTGTGACATTTGACTTGGGTACTAAAAGAATCCTGTGCCACTGCATTTGTCACACGACTCTGCTAATGGCATAGTAAGTGAGTCACTCTCTCTCTCTCTAGACACTCATTGAAATTCGATTCACGTTTTTCGCTCTGGTTACCAGAAGGTTCAGGCTCTTCATTCCAATCATTGTATTGGGTTGTTTTGTTAGTTCATGTCACTTCGATTACGACAAATCGGAAGAACGATTGCTAGCTTTGGTATTTTCCAGGATAACATCGATTTCCGGATCAATTTTAATTCTACGAAAGTACAACAAAAGTAGAATAACAGAATTATTCCCCCCATGGTACATGAACATCTTCTTTTAACCCTACCATTGCTTCAGTCTTTATATTTTCCCCAACCACATCAAAATATTTTAGGAATAATTTTGTTTTCTAAGTAAAGTTATACAATATTAATACATACTTTCTTAACATCCATATACTGTATTGGTTTTTGTAACTGACACTACTGACAAGATTAATGATCTTAAAATACCTTTTGCTTCGGCATTTACATATAAAACCAAATCTTGTTTGTAGTGGTATAAGTGTACAGACACAGTTGTTTAAAGCAGAAAATAAATTTATAAAATTATTTACTTACTTAGAACTCAGAGTGCATTTTCCATGTAAACAAAAACAAGAGAGTCAGCCGGACTTTTATTGATTGAAAAAAGTCATAGACTGTGTTTACAGCACTTGCAGGTTCAGTCAGTGGAGTAACGTAAATCGAATTAGTGAAGTAGAAGGAAATTGAAAGGTTTCTCTTATCGATATTTATGACTTTGCAAGTAACACGAAGGTCGTTTGATTTTAGGTTACAGCTACAAAATTTCGTACCTTACAAGTATTACATAGAAAAAAGAATTGCGAATTAGAGAAAATCAAAACTTACTTTAGATTTGTATGCTTATAGTTCGTAAACATTTAATTCACATGCAGATCTCACATGTAGTGTAGAGTAAATGAATATTTAAGTCAGCTGTGCTGATGATTTTGTATAAAATTAGCTAAAGACACTAATAATCTGTTTGTTTCAGGTATTATATAAATCACTCAGCCAAAAGCACAACATGGGAAGATCCTCGTTTATATTCAATTCCGACTCCTCCGTACCACATTGCCATCACTCAACCAACTGCCTACTTCGAGGTCAGCCACTTACACAGACATATTAGTCAAGTCGCATATTATAAAATAAATCCAACTTTTAGAACAACAAACATATTTCTCTCTATACACTCTCTGTGTCTCTGGTCTCTGACTGATTGTGGAGTTATGCATGCATCGTCAGTTCAGCTCACTTCTGCTGTGTTTACTCTGTTTGTGTATCCATTTCTATGCTTCATTCTAAATTACACTGTGCATGAATGAATGACTACACAAAGTTTGTCTTTGTGCATTCGTAATCATTTTATTTGCATTTATGTGAATGTTCTCCAACTCATCTTTATATCTCTTTCCAATTTGCTATACAAATATTTTGTCCTCCAGCCACAATTCTAGCTATAAATGTTTATCTCTCTGCGATATATATTTTTGGTGTGAATAGATGTTTCCAAAGGACCATATAGTTTGAAACAAAAGGTAATCAATTCATGCCAGGAATCGTAACATTTTTGGCAAAGATTAGAACATTAATTGAATTTGCACACTGTAATAACACGTAATATAATTTACCTATGCCACTATTGCATTGACACCATTACTACTAAAAGATATCATAATATTTATTTATGTCATACCTAGTTAAATGTCAAAGCTACGAAAAATGTGGCATGATTCATAAATAGTGAAGAGGGAGTCAAGTACAGAATACATAAAATCCCAAAATTAACCTGTGTCTATGTTAGTAGACACTATTAATGAATAGTGATTATTATTAATACTAGCATTATTGGAAGTTTTAAATGATTCAAGTTTTATGCACTTGTAAAGACAAAGCAAATATGTAAAATTTTATTTTATAATAATAATATACTCTTTTCATCCTAGTTTTTATTACAAAATGAAAGCAGTCATGTAACCCTCCAAGTCTTCAGAGTCTTCACTCAATTTGAACATCATGTAAAAGCAATATAAATACAAATTGTATATTATAATTCTTCAATCTACAGGTTAAAGGAACATGTATGCTTTATACCTATACCTAATAAGGAAAATATTTTTCTTTACTTGTCTTTTCATTGCATATTGTAACTTATTATCATTTACAAATGCTAGGTTGACGATAAATACTGTACTATATAGCTTACTAGCTTAAGGAATCATTCTATGGGAGAATGCTCTTGCTTGCAAAAGTGGCATTATGATTCTGACATTATAATCAATGTATTGTATTGTATTTATTTTCGAAGAACTCTCTCAGGCCAACAGCCCACAGAGCCAGCATTTCAGTAATTACATTACATTAATAATACTTTATAACTAAATCTTACTCTAATAAATGGATTCAGTACTCTGACATTATAATCATCAATGTAGATTAAATCAGCATCCAAGAAAGTTAGTTGCAAAAATGAAAGTACTAATAATTGAATGCTTTCAATTAAGTGAATTAAATACACTGAAAACGAATTGTCATGTTTAATGTAAAAAGAGTACATAAATTAATTTGTGTGGAAGCAGAGAATCGTGTGTGCAAGTCATCTATTGTACAGTAGCAATGAATACTGGCAAGGAATGGAAATGCGAAGACGAGCGATGTTTGTAAGTTATGGTCACACTATTAATTTACTTTCATCCGGTCTGCTAAAACACTCCTTCCTCTGGTAGATTAACCATTCAAGCTATATTAAATATATAGTTATCATCTGTAGCAGCCCATGTAGAATACCGTAAAGACCACACCACTACTGCTACTAATGAATAAACCTATACAGATATGCATCACAATTTGTTATACTATAGTTACTTGTGAAAACGTAATTTATTATGTAGACTTGGCGAAAGTGGCTAAATGTGTACAACGTAATAAGAACAAAGAAAACATACAAGATATTCGTAGTAGCAATTTATTTTTTCTACAGTACTCTTGATCTTCCAAAGGCGCTTGCCGTAAGTCTCTACTAATACTGATATTTTAAACCTAATAGAGCCACGCAACATTAGAGAAAATTGCTTTCCTCTTTCATTGAAGTGCGTGAAAGCTCAGATACTTTGTGTAGTGTGGTTAGAAGAAATTGTAGTCGACTTGATCTACGGCTTTTGTCTACAAAATGCGTACAACCGTACACGTTGAGTAAATATAGAGCAGTCATCATGCTGTAATGTAAGTTACATGTAGGAAGTCAATTTAGTATTGAATTCCCAACGCAACTGAGCTAAATAGAGCAGAATTCCGGATATTTGACAAGAGCTATTAATCACCATCACATTTGAAGACAGGAACTTGCGTCTCTAAATGCGGCAGGATGCTGAAACGAAACTTACCATTTTGTTTTATATCTAATCACTCCATGTGAAATTTAACGAGCTTACACAGGCTAACAATAATTACTTTGCCAAATTGCACGATGATTGTTTCGCTTGTTCTCTTTTTATTGTAATGAAGCTCTTCAGGGTAATCTTCGCGTATATCTCAAATGCTCCATCACCTTTATCGGAGTTTATGAACCCTGAAAGCTTTCCATTTGTTTAATTCCTTCAATTGATTGTAGTAGAAATAATTGGTTCGGTTTTATTTGATGCTTGTGCTCTTATATAAAGTATTAAAAGTATTTCTGTTTATGTATAGTAGAGACGAAAATCAATAATTTGCATGTTATGGTTTGCCTGCTTGAAGTTTTATACACCTGGAACCGTATTTTGAAAATTAAACGCTTGGATTGGCAAAGCACATATAACATTAATGCTGAACTGTACAGAATTTCCCTCAATTTTGTTTATTGTTTTCGTGATGGTAAGTAAGCCGCATGTTTTCACCGATTTTATTTTCAGGATACCGGTGGGAGTCGTTGGTCTAGCCCAGTTCCAAGTTTACGGGGATTTACTTTGCACCGAAGAGGATCATCTCCACGTTTAGGAGGTTCGCCAAGAATAGCTCCATTGCCAACACCACCACCGAGACACGCTTCCATCCATCAAAATGAATTAGTCCAACTGAGCAGACCACCGTCTTCTGCAAATAACAATAACCTAAACTCAAATATCCATCAGAGTCAGCTCCAGATTCATAACAATAATCATTTGAATCTACATCATGGAAATAGTTCATCAACAGCCGAGCCAACCACCTCAGAAAGACCCCATTCTGCCAGGTCTTTCTCCAGCTCTTCTTATTGCGGAATCCCCTCAAGTTTCCTTTCAACTTGCGATCCGGAAACTGCCTACAGAGCTGTATGCGCTTTGTTCCCCACTGCGGGAGAACCGCATATCCGGCATTTATTTCACAAGTATTACCATAATAATTTTTCCAACTAACAAAGAAACTATGCTTTTACAATGAAATATAGAAATCGCATAAATGATAATAAATTGCGAAAATAATTATTTTCTTCCTATTGTAGTATGCAACCTTTAATGATTGATCCTTGTTTTATTTAATTAAAAAGATACCACAACAGGGCCACACTGGTGGTTTCAGCTTTACAAGTCGAAAAGCATCCGTTCATGTCGGAAATTGCAAATCAGTTGGAAGTATCACCGAAAAAAGATGGGGACACAGATACAGTCACTTCCATTCCAGGAGATTCAAAATCCATTGGAATCAACTCACCGATGAAAATGAATAGGTATTCATATAAAATGATATGAAAGTAATCTCGTCGTACGGAAGTCCCCAAAGGGACATGTTTATGGAATACGATCTTATCGGACTATGCGAAAAATTGATTTCCATGTATGCTTTTGCCTCATCTACTTTAGTTACACAACTGGAAGTCCTGCAAGAACTGGCACTCCTGTGTCATTGTTGAAATTCAGTAATCCCCAATCGTCCGCTGGAAGCTTGTTCACTGCAAGATGGGGATCGCCTCAACTGTCCATGTCGCCGCAGCTGCACATGGTAACACAATTATTTTTTATGATAGCAATGTAATTTCCTGTGTGTTTGTACAGTACAGCCTTATTTCCTATATACGGTTGAATGTTTAAGGTCAAAAATTGGTAACGAGTTTTACCTAACTATTTGCTACAGATAGTTTGGTCGTAGTAGTGGTAGCATGAGAGTAATGTGTGCTGAATTCGGGATTGTTGATGCCTCAGGTGCGAGAAGAGTTGAAAACTCCCAAAAGTCCTAAGATGAAATTAAAGTACATGAAAGGAATCTTCCCGGCAGCAGATGAGACTTTTCTTCTGGATGTTCTTTCATCTTGCGAGAATAATGTACAGAAAGCTTCGGAAAAAATGCTGAAGAAAGGATTTACCAGGACTCCACCATGCAAGTTAGTGGTCGAATTTATTTTCTTTCAATAATGTCAATCCGAACGTAATACATTTAGACCTACAGTAGTTATGGTGAAGGGCTAAACCACTGGAAAAGAAGGATGTAACAGAATTGACAAAATAAGTTATCTTTGGGCAGAATTAAATTATTTCGTGACTTACTGATTGTGATTTTGTGTGTAAAGGCCTGCACGACAAAAATGGCTTGAAGTAAAAACGCTGATAGAAAAACGTCAGAAAGCACTCGATCAGCAAAAGATTGTCAATAACTACCATCTTGCGATGGGTGAGCCTTTGGAATCTCCATTTCCAACTCCGATAATGAAGGCTGCCAGACCCCATTTGTCTCTTCAACAAAAATCCGGAATAAAAACAACTCTCGTCCAAAAGTTTCCAAACCTTCCAGAAAGATTTATTTCTTGGGCATTGGAAGCAGCCCAATTCGAGCTAGACAAAACAGAAACACTTTTGCAAGAAGTAGGTCCTCAGACTCCGGATGAGTTTAAGCCTTTCGTTACTGAAAAACTCCAACCAAGAGGTTCTCGAGATGAAGAACAAAGAAGAAGTAACTTAATTTCTTTATTCTCTTACCCTTACTTTTTGTGTACCAGTCCACAAATTAGGAATTATTATTCATACGTTTTTTTAGTTCGCTTCGCTGATGATTCGACAATGGCTGAAGTGGTGGAGGTCGTAATGTCAAATGGCCAAAATAAAGAATCGGGATTAGTGAAAAGGGACTCTGTAGATTCGAACGAGGAGAATGTCGACTCAGGATATTGTGAGCTTGAAGTGAAGTCCAGGAAGAAGAACTTCATTGCTAAGTAAAAGAAATATTGATTTTTCTTCTTCTCCAGAGTATTATTACCTCCTTTGTATTATTTACTCGCGTTATCACGAAAATGTTTATTATTTGAGTTGAAGGAGCGTATAAGAATACTATATAAGCTTTCTTTTTTCTTTGTACTAGTCTTTTCAACATCAAATCCGATAAAGAGAAAGAATATATCTTGTCGAGCAAAAAGGCGAAAGGACCTAATTCTTCTTACGCCAAGGGACCGAATCCATCTCTCATTCAGTAATAATGCCTTAACTTTCTTTCTTTCCTCCATAATACAATTCTATACCTCTGTGTACGTTTTTTCATACACTTTTTCATATTTTTCCATTGTGTCTGTCTATTGGAAAGTGGAATGACTTGTAATTACTTTACTATATGATGGATGACTTGATCAAGTTGAACTTACTATTTTAACAGGACAAATTACCTTCAAGTTCGAGGTCCGAGTGCGTTAAGTAAAGGGGCAAATCCATCTTATAGACAAGGATCTCAGAGCAATGCTCAGGGGCCTAATCCATCCCTGGCCAAAGGATCAATATGGTCAAACAGAAGTAACAACTCTGGATCCAAAAGCCAACACGCAGTATTACAACACGTAGCAGTAGAAGGATAAAAACTAAAGTGGCTACACTTAAACAACAACATTTTATTCTACTACTGAAACTATAATAGCTTGGATAAACTAACAATTTGCTAGCCCTACAAATGGACATGTAAAACATTTTTAATCAGATACAGAGATTTACTTTGGATTAAACATATTTAATCGAGAATATAACAACGAGCAGGGAAAGTGGAGAAATTAAAGGGTAAGGAAAGTGGGAGAAAGTCAATAATGAATGTTTAGCCGAGATCAATCGTATTTCATTACAATCTTATAGTCAATTACAAATCTATGAATCTCAATTTAGATTTAGATGTAAGAATTAGCAAGGAAAGGTCAGAAATCAAATGAGGAAGGTTTTTTTGTGATAACAAGAATGAGTACCAACGTTTGTGATGATTTAATTCCATTAATGCACTAGGTACATTATAAATACTTACAGATTGTAAATTTGAGCACATTCAACAGATACAAATAGACCAGGCTTGTTTAAATTTAAGTTGCAACTGCCATAGTATAGGATTTAAATGCATTGACATTTTAGCAAGGTCAAATAAGGTTCATTAACAATCTCAAAGACCGAGTGAATTATTGGCTTTAACGAAAAGATGCTTCTCAAAGCAATCGCCCCTACTTTCAGCTTTACACCTGCTTAACTCAAGCATTGTATTTAAAAACACAGATTAATATTACACTAAAATAATCTAGAGTGATAATATGTAAATACATACCACATACCGATTTAACTGTTTCAGTAGTAACATTACAGTACAAACCGTCATTATCAAAAAGGAATAATATACTACACACCCACATACCTATGTCATTCAGCAAGTACATGAAAGCGTAATCAGACATATTCAGAATTTACTCAAATATTGGGTACAATTTGTATTCATTCAAGTTTCTAAAACATTCCACAAACCTACATCAACTTTCAAACCAAAATATTATATGAATATAAATCTAACTAACATTAAGTTAGCCTTTTCCTTAACCCTCATGGATTCCTACAAATATTTTAAAATACAGTTAAAATTACAGCGTATTTAAAATGAAATGACATAAAACAGGACAAAATTATACAAGAAGAATGAGTGATGATTCAACTTGTTTTGTATCTAGATACAAATACACTACTAGTGAAAACAATATTAAAATGTGTGTACCCGTAATATACATTCCGTGCCAAAGAAATTTACTTACTAGACTTATCTAAAATGTTCTATAGCGGTATAGGTGAAGTACTAGAAACGTCAAAGGATCTTTAAGAAAGTTGTTGACAGTAAAAGCAAACTTTATACTTTCAGCTTTAAGTCCAGATGCACTTTTAACCACTACAGTATACGTACCTATCTTCTATACGGACATAAATACCTCTACTAGTCAGGTAGCACTACAAAAATGGAATTACCCAATATAACCTCAAGTAGTAATGGTAGGTGTAGTCAACGAAAATGTAATTAATGTTGAAAGATGAAAAATGATAGTGATTTTGACGAATTAGTAGATATCCATAAATTATTGCATGATATAGATATTACTTGGTAATATAGTATTCAAAATTTTATCGTACACACCTTACGAAGGTTTAGATACATTAGAAATGTATAATCGTAAAATTGTTAATAGTTAAAGTACATAGAAGTACTAATCCTTCATTAGTCAATGCATTGATTTAGAATTACGTAGTTAAAAGAAATGAGTTTACAAATACTACGGTTGTGTTGTGATTGTGAACTTAAATGTCGTCGTCGTGACTGTTGGTGACCTGCATGAAACTAATATATGACGACCTCCCTAAACAAACGACGTATCTCGGAGAAAGTAATTTGGTAACTAAGGAGTACCATTAAAATTAATCAGGGTTTGTA
>JABASD010003278.1:0-21024 GCA_019776165.1 Pogonognathellus flavescens
ATTGTTGTAATGCTGATAATAAGATTGCATGGAAAATCCAAAACAAGGAAAAAACTACTTATAAAAGTAGTAAAACAAACAAACATTAATAAAATAGTAAATCATTGAGTTCAAATTACCGTAAAAAATGTTCTCTTTGAAGTTTCTTATTACCAGTGCACTGACTACAGCAAACAACATTAAAAAGCTACAAAATAAATACGAGACTGTTGATACCTACGTAACAGAATCATTGCTGCAATCAAACGAGAAATGTTGATGGTAAACAGTATAAGAGAATTAAAGAAATACTTAAGCAGGTATATCTGTACATACTCACATAAATGAAAAACGTGAATTTTGCTTTGAATGCAGTAATGAAAGCAAAGTAAGAAGAACAAAACGAAATGAGTATCATCCTCTAATCCCGTAGCTCATTACATACGGAAAAGACAATACCTAAATGAGGATAATAAGCAGTAAGTGGTAGCATAAGAGCAAAGCTCACGGAAACTCATAATCTCTCAAGAAGACGAAGAAAAGCTCACAACATCACACACTACAGGCTTTACAAAACAACACAAGAAGACATACTATACCTGCATATATTTATATAGGAGCACACACTGTAGTTAATATGAGTAAGTAGGATTATGTAGAAGCTTTTACTGCGTCCACATAGGAGACTGGGATATTCTTACTTATATCTCTTTGAAATTATCTGTCTACACAAAATAATCACATAGAACATAACATAACATTCGTACAGTAATCAAGCTAGAGGCAGAAAATTGAAAAGCCAAACAACTCGCAGGTGAGTGAGTCGTTTATCAGTCTGATCAACTTTAACTTACTGTCGGATTCGTTGCCATTGCATTTACACACATAAAATGTACAAACACAACACACAGACATTACATGATGATGATGATGATCATTCCATAAAATAAAAAGCATGGAAAACGCAAAGTGTTTGGTTACACTCGAAAGCATTGGATGGACATTGCTACCAGGTTGTTGGTTACACTCTTATTAGTACATATAGGACTCTCTGAAGTTAAATGATATTACAGCATTTCTAGTATTTACTAGTTTGCTTTTGCTTTAGTTTGTATATAGCTATAATTTTTTTCTTGTGTGCACCCTTCATAGGTAACATGTATCGCTAAAGCTTAAAGTTTTATAAAGAGTGAAGAGCTACTGTCTTGCATTGTGTGGCATGGTGTCTGTTTTGATTTATATACGTGCATTGTTGTTATTCTTATCAAAATCCATTTTAGTAACGGGAGCTATCACATTAGTAAGTAAAGTACTATTTGGCGGAAACGATTCCAGTTCATGTACCGTAAAAATCAAATCGCTTGGGAGACTTGGGACAGCTCTTCCCGCCCACTCATTCAACTTTTTTTCACACTCGCAAAATAAATTCATGCGATTCGAACCAAAACGAAAACTTAAGTGATTTCAAATAGAAGTGCTACTACGTGTACAAACGTCATAATATATTTGCCTAACAATCACAATCATTTTATACACAGTTTTTCTCAAGAAGTATGTAAATATGTAATGCATGTTGTCTTGTCTCTCTCTAGAGGTATGCTGCTGTATGTAAGAATCCTCCTCGTAGAATACCCTACTATAAACGAATAAATTAATTGTAACCATATAGAATATAATACACATTGATATTTACTGCACAAGCATTATGTTAAAGAAATATAATATGTAAATATGTACAATTTTATAAACTTTTTAGTAACATCCAATATGTAGGGTGTGAATACATAGTATAGGCATAGTGCTAAGGTGAAACCAGTTACTATGATGTGATGTTGTTACTATTCTATCAACAAATAATTTTCTGTGTATATGTAAGTAGTAGACGTATGTATGTGCAATATAAACAACACTACATTGTAGTAATATGGAGTATGGCTACTATTCGTATAGGAATATCTGTATAGCTATTTGTTAAGTATACCAACAACAGTATCGCAGTGTGTTATGCATGATAAGAGATTTTTTGTTGGTGAGAGTCACAGTTGTATATAGGAGGCTGCCTGTGTACGCATGTATTGTATGGCAGTGAGATTCTGTTTAATTCATAAATTAAAAACCAGTTTTGTCAGAATTACAAAATAGGATGTGATACGAGGAAGGTGTAAGTAAGTTAGTTACTTTACTACGACAAGCCAACTAGTAAGTGCGAGTAGTGGATGTAAGTAAAGTAGTAGTGGTGGTAGTAGTGGTGGTAGTAGTGGAGTGAGTAAAGAGAAAGATGGAGAGAAGTAGATCTAGCTCATTTAGGACAATTTTTGTTTGGATTGGTTGTAAGTAAGCAGGCTGGTCGTTGTAGTAGTAGTAGTAGTAGTGCAGTTGTTGTTTTTCTACACTGTATCTGTATGCCAATAGTGGAGATAAATGTTTTCAACGCTGCAACGCTCTCAGTTTAGTATAAGTATATATCATTATTCCTATTGTCTATATGAGATATATACAACTATTATATATACCTACTTAATTTGCAGTATGGCAGTCTGTTACTAAGTACATTACACGGATAGTCATATGCTTTAACCACTAATATTTCACTTGTGTGTTATATGTACCTATACATTGTACTATTGCAATATTATGGTAGTACGTCTGGTAGTAGTTGTAGTAAGTGATAGGAACACCACAGCACAGAACAACATGTGTTTTTTTCTGTTACTACATACAAATGAAACTATTTGTGAAATGGAGATAAAGTGGAACTACTAGGAACAGTGGTATAAATTAAAAGGATTTCAGAATGGGAAACATCTTTCACTTGGTGGAAGATTGACTTTTTGGTCTGGTTTGGTTGGAGCAATAACTGCTTTGTCCACACGGCCTACTCTCAAAACGAAGCTTGAAAGTCAACTTGAGCGAATGTTTCATTGGAAATGGCATCGAAGGATTTTTTATGACAGAGTTTCGAGAAAGATAGGAATTCGGGGATGAGTTGTCGTGAGTTGTCATGAGGAGGATTGGTCACGATAAGATTCATTCAGATCTCATATCCGCTGAGTGACGTGGATCGTTTGTCTCTCGTTTGCATGATCGGCATTCCCTATGGTATAGCTTACTCCACAAAAAGGTTATCAACATGCAAACGAGGAATGAAATGGGAAGTTGAAAAAAATCCAGTCATGTCATGTCATACAAGGTTAACTCCCATGTGTCAATCATTTTCATTTCTCTCTGAGTTTCATCATATTTCTTATGCAGGCTCACCCTCTCCTCTCCAAAAACTTCTCTCTCTTTTCCACTACTCCTCACCAAACCAACTCAAGTCAAGTCAAACCCAGCATAATCAAACCAAACCAAGGCAAGCCAAGGAACACATTGCCTAGTAGACTACACACATTTTCCAATTTTAACAACATATAGAGCTATCTCCAACAATCTCTATCCCTTACCTACTACACTACCTTCCTATACATAACGTAACTCTATTTCCTTTCACCTTTCTCATTGCACTCCAATTGCTCCACAGTTATAATTCCTAATAAAATAAACGTGGTAAATACATATTCAGCTACATTCATACGTATACGGACTTTACTACATCATAATGTGTGGACAGAATATAGATCACTATACTAACGCTCTTTGTATTGATTTCCATCTTATTATTCCTCTCTGACAGTATATTACACAGACAGATAACACCTATCTGTATCATTATAATGTTATCACTACCACCACAGACTTTCTGCCCGAAATACTACGAATGCGAGTGCTCCACTACTACAGTACTACTTCTGTCTAGTAAATACTTTTCTGTCTATTCTTTACTTTACTTGCCGAACAGAAGTCAAGTTAAACTTTTTCATATTCCAATTTCTGCCCTGTGTGTGTACAAAACTGTCTATGTTCACTTTGCCCATGTACATAATACATTATATCTGTAGCAATTATGTGTTACCTATATAGCGATTGTTACAGAGATATCCCATCAAGTGCGTATATTCACTTCTGAGTACCAATATCACAATAATATTATCACTTTCCTTCTCCTCGTCTACTTACCACAGTGACTACTACATTTGACTTGTGCATTGGCAATAGAATAACTCAACTGACTGTAGCAACTCATTTCCTTGTCATATTCAAGTCATACATTGCCAGCCAGACATCAACTGTCGGAAAGACAAAGGATATCCTTAAGAAATGGCAAAACTGCCTCGTCAACACAGACAAGCTCAATGAGAATCAACATACATACTCAAGTTGAGCATTCGAGTACCTTTGCCACAACTCCAAGTCAACTTGCCTAAACTTAATTATTTCGCTTGAACCTTTCAAATGTGTGTCTTGAGTTGTCTAGTCTTGTCGTGTCAGACAAAGGTCCCACACTACAACACAATGGAGAATAATCGCTTGGGCGCAATAATAGCACACACACCAATTCTCAATTGTGCAGCTATGAGCTCAGGTGACAGATTGTTGGTTGTACTAAAAGGTGAGGGAAATCAGGTTTCCTTTATATGCACATCTAAAGCTTTTGCAGTCACTCTCTACTTGCTTCGATTCAATCGTGTCAAGTAATCTTACACATATTCGTCTATCTACCACCTTAATAATATGCCATGCCATTTCCAATTACAATACAATACCATACCATACAAAATCAGAAATACTATAGAAGCTATGACACAAATATTTTTTCTGTAATAATTTTAGCACTAGAAGAAATTAAAGATCAGAAAACTAATTTTAAGCTCATCATTATGAATGTAAAATATTATTAGAAAGAGGTAGATACATTAGTAGTGTTAAATTTCTATGTATAATACGATGTTATGTGTGTTTTGCATGATTATTTGTACTTACATTGAATTAAAAGCGTGACAGAGGTAGAAATGGCATATGTATTAGTAGTATAGAGAGTGTAAATAGAAATAAGGTGGAAACATGCAGTTCAATACCCAGGGTAGTAGTAGTATAATACACAGAAACAATGTGACGGCTGTGCTTTGTAGTTGTAAATGTGATTAGTGGTCATACATTTGAAGACAGAGTCAGAATGAATGGATCGGAACGTTTGTGCCGAAGGTGTTGCTTTTCTCTGGTAGTTGTTTTGTCATGCCAATGCATTGATACTAATGTGTAGCCTCCAGTCATATTTTTGCTCTGTCTGTTTGTATGAACTTGTTATTATTATTACATTATGCAAACTATATCTAGGAGGTAGATTGTGTGTTCAGATATATTTTATGCGTCTTAACATACTGCGTCGTATAATCTTGATAGTATAATTAGTATACACAGGTAAATGGAAATGTATTACAAATATAAAGGCGCTATGCTATATGTATTTTTATAAGTGTAAGAGTAATATGTTAATAATAATGCGGTATGCACTTATCTAGGTGAAGTATGCAAAACAAGTATTACTATATGCTGTATGTATAGGTATGTGTATCTAAAGTAAAGTTATAAATACGATAGGCTATGTATGTTTTATATATTAAATGTAAAGACGATCACAAAATCACAACCAAAAGGTAAAGATGCTGAATAAATTGGCAGTTCGGATTTCATTCCTCTTTAATACTGTGTCTATAGCAAATTAAAACATGAGTGGGGGGAGTAGAGAGAACAAAAATCCGAATATTTGAAGGAACTAAAGGGCTACCCCTCTGATGATAATTATAATCATATAATATAATATATGCACAGAAAGAGTCACACACAATGTGGAATGCGAATGCACAACCTTGTTTACACACGGAATGTACGGTCTACGTGAGGAGCGAATGGTCTTGGTGGTACCAATGATATTGGTATGCTTGGTGACCCGGGAGACCAGGGTGCGGGTGATGAGGGGCAGGGGGACCAGGAGTCTGATGTGGAGGGGCTTTCACTTCCCACGGTGACACCGGTGATGAACAACTTCCCTGTAAAATCACAACCAACAAGTTTTTCGTCAGATTTATCGCCTTTTCTTTTTCTTTAGCTTTTTACTTAATCCAGCTAAATATCAAATTAACTCTACACATTAGTCATTACGTCATTAGTATTAGATAATAGTTTGTACAGCCACTCTAATAGCACCCACAGGTTTTTGGCGCCTTGCCATATCTACACTAGATGTTTGTGTTGTAATAGGTATGTAAATACTAGGTTGAGAATAAGTGCCCGCTTTCGATTTCTTTACTACTATTTCTACTCCTTTGTATACGCACGTGAGAGTATTTATCTCTATCAAAAAACAATTACTACGACTATTAGCCACAATGCTAGAAATGTGAAAACTCGATAATAACACTTATAATCTCTATCTAGCATGATCGATTGCGAAATTAATTATATCTCCTTCCTTTGTACGAATGCATACCAGGTGTACACACACATATGTGTGTTCTACCTGTCTACACTGGCAAAACACAAAGGTAGTAGTAGTCATTTACAGTTGTGGCGAAAAAGTCTCATGAGTAAATCCTTACGGGAATATCTCAGCAATATCGATACGCTGTTAAATTCAACGAACGTGTATAATGAACTAGTGCAGATATGAAATAATCTACGAAACACGTAAAAAGGTACATTATAGTACGTAATAGATTTCGTGCCAAATGCACGTGTGGTCAAGGGATCCCGTGTTTATATCTAAAAGGGTCGTCATATTACAGTCGTCGTCGCCAATAACTCGATAGCTCTGGTAATGGAAATTCATAGTGGATATATGCTAAAGGTAGGTATGCGGCTATCCTTCAAAGAAAACGTAAACTCGCACGACCGATATGATACGAAGATATAAATGCATGTTAAAGAAGGTGCTGGCATGCAATGTAAGCCTTGAGTTAGTAGGCCACCGACAAATGAAGAACCAAATGGACTAATTTCACTCTAGCCCGGACAGAAGGACCTTAGCCAAGGAATTCGCTACTCCTATTGCCAATGGCAAGTATTTCTATGCTGTTATAACTTCATTTGGGAATTCCTGAATACTATCAACGTGTCTCATCTAAATGTGTTGTGGTATAAAAGGCGATTTTACTGATAGCGAGGAAATGAATGCGTGAGTAAGTATCTTCCGCGAAATAATCGATTTGGGTGAGAACTTATCATTCCGGGTAATCGGATAAAATTATCCGGAATGAGAATCGCGTCAAGTGAGTTTCTCGTGAAAATTTAGTTGGAATATTCCTAGGTTTTTAGTGTAGATGGATTCAACTTGAACTTTGCGTGTGCTGGCTATGTACAATTATACCATGTAGTATTTAAATGTCATCGTGGAGAACAATAATAGAATTTCGTGGATGAAAGTCGGACTTTTGACTGACCTGAGATGGGTTGTTGGGATTTGGAGGAGGACTGAGGTCGCCAGGTTGAGATGGGAAAGAATCAGGTGGTTGAGGGCTCATTGTTTCATTTGAATTTTCTTGTTGTTGGGTGGGCGGTTGATTGGATCCCGCTGAGGTCTG
Organism: Pogonognathellus flavescens; assembly: GCA_019776165.1. Taxonomy (NCBI): domain Eukaryota; kingdom Metazoa; phylum Arthropoda; class Collembola; order Entomobryomorpha; family Tomoceridae; genus Pogonognathellus; species Pogonognathellus flavescens. The sequence continues at coordinate 7,437 of JABASD010003278.1, forward strand.
TGCTTGGGCCGCTTTCATCAACTTCTTGTACTTGCTTCGCCGGTTTTGGAACCAAATCTTTACCTATAACAGAAAACACATGGCATTTCTTTAGTACAGAATATAATGAACTTACTTATATAGTGAGATATTATGTTTTCATACAATTCAGCATAACAATTCAATAAATCGGCAACTACTCGTCTTACAATAACACAATAATATTATTTACTTTGTGAAAAAAGTGTAGCAAGTACAGTTTAAAGTTTAACTTGTAAACGAGTACGTATGAACAGACGTAGTAGGTAGCTAAATGATAATCGAGATAGCACAATAAAGTACCTAGTACCTACATTTATTAATGTTGGCAAACATTACATTATATTAGTACAATGTTACATTGCGTGCGTCCTTCGACAATTTACATACCTATTCCACTCTGTGATTACTACCTTGATTCTATGTGATGACTGTGTAGACCCATTGATAAAGTCGCACCGTAAAATTTTTCATCCGTGAATTACCAAACCTAATCCTTCATTATTGTTTACATAGCATTGTGACTATTTTTAACCCCTATAGGTATATAGAGACTGGAGACTATTTTCCCATGAAAACAAAGCTGTGCACTCACACTGCACATAGTCTTTAGCTTTGTGTCATGTGGTCAGATGATAATAAAAGCCAATTTAGAAACAGTTCATATAGCCCAACCTCTAACCAACTCGTACAGACAGATAATAAATGACATGCATTTACAAAACTTGGTAGATTTACACTTTGTGTCACGCAGTGTATAGTGCAGTAGTGGTCGAATTCCTTTTCATTTTACAGCATCTCTCTGCTGCTCTTTATACATATCTGAGCATAATATATAATAATCATTACTCAAGGATAAAACTTTCCTCCATTAACTAAAGCCCCAAAACCAACTCATTTTATTTCACCACCATTGCCAGCCACTATACCAAACCACACCATGCCACTTATACTTTAATAATTTGCATAGTTGAGAGCTTTTGGTCAGTTTGCTGCTTCTGAGTGTGCTGAGATGATGGCAATGCTCACAACTGATTCATTCATTCACATTCCATCACACAGCGTCACAAAATGTTTGCCAAACGCGAATTATTCATCCAGAATATTCCTAACATGAAACTTAACAATGAAATGAATGGAACTCACATCATGTCTTTGTGTGCAAACCAAAAAAAGGTTGAAAAAATGGAGACTACAGTCTGCACATCAAATTTTCCGTATAAATATCAATGCATACAATTACACACTGCACGAACTTGCACGATTGCACTTTTGTCTGTGATGTGTTTTTGTATTCATGCTTGTGTTCATTTCACCTGTGTCTATTCACTTTTTAAGATACTATATATGGTATGTATCGAATAAACCCAAGTGATTATATACAAATATTATAAATATAACTAACGAGATGGTTTCGGATGGTTATAATAAGTAAGTGCACACGTACCTACCTAAAATCATAGTATTATTATTATGTGCTTACAATTTGGTATTCACATTGCATTGCACAATGTACAGTAATGGTACATAAGGAATATAAAAATTTTATAGCACGAGTTGACTCGTAAACTGCGATGTTTTTGCATAAAAGGTGTATTCTTCCTGCTAATAAGTAAGTGTAGCACACTGGAAAAGAATATTCGGTTTGGGCTGGTTGGATATACTGTAAAGTAAAATGTGTGCTAAGCCAAGTGTAGATATTAGATCTGAGTTGAGAGTGCTATTAATGATTCCCAAAATTTTTCTGTGGTTGAGAAAATCCAAGGAGGGCTTTCCAACCGGCAGCCGGCAATAAAGTTGGCAAGCATGACAAGATCTCAACTAGGATTTGTATTATTAGGGGAAAAAATCAGATTTTTAATGCATTTGGCCAGAAGTTCTTAAGAAAGATACACGTTGGGCATTTTGGCTGCATCTTCGTAGCCCTAGCCTAGCATGGCCAAAGGGAGATGACCGGGACATCACATTCAGATAATCATAGTAGTACAGTACAGATAGTGTGATCACAGCATCAGTTTTACACGGACGAAAATAATATATCGTGTACTTAGCAAAATACTACGAATAATGTAGGAAAACAAAAAGGGACTGACGAACGGAAGGTGCGGCATCATAAATAAAGCACATACACACCAGTGACGTCGGGGCTGACCTTACGGCAAGGCACAGGAAGGTACGCTCTGCCAACAAAGCGAGACTCGCGATGACCAAAGCAAGGCGCCTCGACCAGCAAATTGTTTCCCTGAGATCGACACAGCGGAAAGATGAGGATGCACCCGTACAGAAGACTCACCCTCGTTTCCTGCTTCGTATATGCCATGATTGACACCCGATCAAAAACCTAACTCTTTTTTCTGTCTCTCCGACTCAGCTTGGCCTGACACACGCCCCGGCATCCAGAAACACATTCTGAGCAAAATCAAGCAAAAACTTTCAAAATCCACCAGTGCAGTCGAGTGCAATGGACGGAAAAACGTAGACGATACACCTGTACGGCCATCATCATCTATCATTCTCCTAACCAGCACAAGAAAACGTATATACCTCAACCCCACTACAACAACAATCATGTATACACAGATCTATATTTACTTCGGCAAATAACAAATATAGTAGAACAAGTACATGGAAGAGTCCCACTCTCAACATGTTCTTCATAGATCCCTTACTTATACGATGCCCTTTAAAAATACAATACTTAGAAATTCTCGCTGATTTAAGCACAAACGCATTACATTTTACAATTTCCAATTATCATTGTAAATTGTAATCCTACAATTGTCTTTACACAATTCTAAGTAATAAACTATGTGTTTAGCCCAAGAACAAGAAGCTACTTTATCATAAAGCATATATGCCTTTGTTTTTCTAGCATAACACACACGTACATCACATACATTACTCATACACTTAAATACAGAGTAATATCATTCTTTCTCACAGAGCACTGTATTTCTGATGAGAATCTTTCCCAAACATATGGGTCAGTTTTTTTCTCGCGTCATTATTTCTTGTCTTATCATATCTCAGTTTACCAGCTCGTGAGCAAGTTGCATTTGCTTTTTCCATTCTGCTACTACTCGCATTGCTAACTACTCGTAAATATCTTGTAAACTAATGTTGGCTGACTTGACTTATATAATGGATCTAATGGTTATTTTCCTTTTGCACTATGTGCTTGCACGTACCATATAATATATTAACGCGCCTACGTCATAATAATAATGTTAGAACAGTAGCGCGTCAAAGAATAACTGAATTAATAATAAATGAGCACGTATTATATCGTTTAAAACACTTTTGATTCTTATCGAAGCTTGTATCAAATGTCTAATGCTAAATAAAACAATCATTAAGGCAACTGAGAGCTAAATTGTTGTTATTTAGCGCTAGCTGAGTCCAAGTTGAGCGTACAAACAACAATTTAATAACAACTTGTAGTATTTAACACAATGAAGACAACCAAGGTATTGTATAGCATGTAGGAATGCTCTATATTCTAAAATGCAGTAGATAAACGAAACCAGAACAGTGGAGTACAACACAATAGCAGCATTATTGTACAATTCCTATACAATTCCATACAATACATGCAGATATATACATGTACATAAAATAGAAACATTGTTAACAATGTTAACTCAAGTTCAAGAGTAAGTACCTCGTAGTGCTTTATGAAAGACATTAATTGACTTACAATTAGTAGCTTGGTATGTGCCATGTTACATGTACAAGAGCAATGAAATGAAACTATAGCAATTAACGACAATTTGCGTTCACAGTGTGCATTTAGTCAAGATGTGATTATCACTCAATCAAGAGTGACTCTTTGTCTTTAGTTTGAATTCATAAATTGATAGAGTCATATAATATTATATTGCTATTGCAATTGTTGGGAGTAGAGAAAAGGCAGAAATGGACATGAAGAACGCGGAGTGTTTCTGGGTTGCATGGCATGGACTGAAGTGAATGCATCCTGAACACATGGTGGTTGCTTGCAAATCGGGTTCTCAAGGAAACTCTTGATTCTTTTTTTGTGAGTGCAGAGTGCAGAGTAGCGGAAACCATATTTTCAAGTGGGACTTTTTCACAGCTTCATTAGGAGGGTCGTAAAAGCCCTCGAGGAAAAAGCACAAACGGCGCCTGGGCGGGTTGCTTCCCTTTCGATGATCGTAACATCCTTTGATGAGTTAAAAAACTCCGTGTACAAAAACCTTCAGTTCACTTCTCTGTCTGTGAATGTTACATTACCCTCTTGAAAATTTTATTTTCTCTGCCGAATATTCTTCTCCGACAGAGTTGCATTAGCCTAAGTAGCTACGCATGCATGTATGTACGTGTATACAGCCAACACAAAACAGACTTTTTGTCTTGTCATAAATACTTACTTTTCAATGATGCAACTGACTCATTAATACAACATAAATACATCTACCTAAACAGAAAAACACACGAGCATCCCTAATACCAGTAAACCTAAACCTGCACAAGGCTCATGATGAAATCAGCTAAACAAAATAAAGCAAAAATACACAACGCATAATATTACAGGCATTTACATTAAATGTGCAGAAAAATATAAATCCCCGTAGCATGAATATACAGGTACATTGGTCTTAGGTCAGTTAAGCAAGACAGTACAATTTCAACTATCAACTAGTACGAATTACTGTTACGAAAAATATCGTTACAATTTGAGACGAAATCATTTGAATTTTGTGTGCAAAAATGTGACTATTAAGCTGTTACAGCGGAAAGACAGAAATATTTGTAATATTATATTTGACACGACATAAAATATTTTATCGTGTTGGAATCTACGGTTGGATTTTATTCTGTATTGTCTATTGTGTGTATAGCCAATGTGGACAGATACAATTAGTGATTAGAGAGCGAAAGAAAAAGTGTGGGATGACTGGTGAGATCGAATCAATTAGTGTAACATAAATAACTACATGTATGTCTATAGAGTTGGGGTATTGACTGGATGAGACAACAAGACACGATTTACAGATCCGTGTGTACAGATACGTACACATCCCACCGAAATATGTGTATAAGATGTATATAATATGGCGTATACTGAATGGCAGAGAGTGTGTTCGAGTCGGCGAGAGAAAAAAGTGTCTCGGTGGTGACAGAGAACAAGAGAGGTGTGACTGATCATTTGTTGCGAGACAAGGCCGAGCAAAAGGGCCCAACCCAGGCGCCTTGAACATCCTAAGGGAAGAAACGCACAAAAAATCACTACACTATCTTCCGAGAAAGCCCCAAATTTCCGTCTTGCTCTCCGCCGACAAAACCACACACACTTATATGAAATTATGACTATTATGAACTGCGATTATGATGATGCGATGAGCCCTTAACCCTTTAAAAGCCCACCATCATTACTACATACCTGACATTCAGTATTATTATGACCACAGAAATCCTGCATGAATTGTTACCTCTCTTATCTCTCAACTACTATTTCCTAAGCCTTCATCCTTTGCTACTACACAGATACTGCGAGACTACCACTACTAATACTACTACCATAACCTAAGCCAAGCTAAACCGAAAAGGACGAGAAAACTCTTCAACCGCATACTACACTCTTATTATTGATCGATTAGTGTACGCTTTAACATCTGTCTTTGGCTTTTATGGGGGCAACCTACTGTCTCTTTGAATTTATTATTTGCTTCACTTCTTCTACATAATACTAGTATCTATCTAACAATTACATTTACAATTACAATTCAAACTTTGTCGAGAGTTCCCCGTATAATACCTCTCTAAACATTAGTTACCTACCCGCGCTTATTTACTATCTCACTCGACCCATCTCTCCACTCCGACTAACTTCTGAAAGGTATCTTTTATTTCGATGTTTAACATTTATTAATGCTATCACGTATGACTGACATGTTCCTTTAATGCTCAGTACAGCCTGAGCTGGTAATCGCATCCACACAAAGCTCCCTATTCAGCCGCGATTACAAATAGATTAATGACATCAATCCGCTTATTATTTTCATCCCCGGGTGGATATACTACCAGGAGGAAACTGGAGCGAACTAAACGGATCATAGCACTTGGCCCGTGTTTGCCTGACTTCAAACTTGACCCTGGACTAACGCTCTTTACTGACACCACTTGACTTGGCTCGAATGGAAATTGTGTGGTATTATTAAGTGAGTGTGCAAGTAAGTACTCTTGTGTACTTTGTATTGTACTTGGATGGATTTAATATTTAATACACTGTGAACTGGCGTGTATAGAGGATTAGCTGTGCTACAGTAAATGAAACAGACTTGATCTGACTGAGCTATGTGGGAGGAGACCGTTCACTCGTAGTCCGTCCATGCAAGAATCCTTCACTCAAAGAATGAATGTTACACTTGCCTTGCCTTGGCCAGGAGAGAGACCAAGATGACTACAAGGCATTAGTAGTAGACATAGAATACATAAACAGAACAGACTGTAGTAGTGGCCAGCTTAAACTCGCACTAATATTATTGTAATGTAATATAATTTTAGATATAGAGATAGTAAGTAGAATATTATCTATCATATATCGTGTTGTGTAAATGTGTAAAATAAATATAATAATATATTCATATATAGACATAATATTATGTATGTACATGTTGTGTTACGATATAAGCTCACATTGCTGGACCGAGATGAGATGGGAGTGAGCAGACAGAGAGCTTTTCCTTGGCAAAGTTAGATTTTAGTTACTTACAAACCCACAAGTGTGTATAAGCTGTCAAAACAAACGTGAGATAAGGTTGAGGACTGCGCACAGGATATGCATGCATAAACCATATATGTAGTATGTGTCATGCATATATACAATACAGAGTGTAATAAGTCGACCTAGAAGTACCTTAGCTGTTTAGCTGTGTATAATGTGAGTAATAATGAGCCATGCCAAAACAAACCACACAAATGTTGTATGTGTACAGTCAAGCAACGATGCTAATGGTAATAGGGTGGGTAATAGAATTAGGTACACTGTAATAGAAACTTGTCTACGCATTACTAATGCTCACAAATATGTTAAACATATGCAAAAATCTAAAACAATAAGCAATGCTCAAACTCCTATACTTTATAGGAGGTCCACAAAGAACAACCACTATAAAAATTTGCATTATTATTCTGTGGATGTACTTTACATTTTATATTTATACACTTTACATTGTGTAGTCGTACATGCGATTAGAGCACAAGTTATTATTACTTTATATGTAACTGTCTGCAGTAAATCCTATTAAGACAATGTAATGATATGGAATACCGAGGAAAGCCTTTTATTACAAACTCAACACGTACGTACAAGAGATAGGTAGGTAACAATATACAAAAATGGTCAATAGGGTAAGGACAAGTGTAGAGTTTTATGCTTACAAATACAATACAAGTTTATACACATTGATTTGCTTGACTAGCTCTGACTTGACTCTTTTATTTTCGTGGTGTAGTACTTCTATCACACAAAGGTCACACCTCAAATCGGAAATAACCAACCAATCAAATCATTCGTTGCGCTGAGGATTTTTTACTTTTTTTACTGTTTGCATTGTCAACAACCCGGATAATTGACAGTACGTCGTGCATTGCAACAAGGAGGGTAGTGAGCTGCAAGTAAATTCATTAAGACTTTAGGTTAAATAGCAAAAAGTGATGTGGTGGGGAAAAAACAGGTAAGCAAGAAACTCGTCTCTGTGTTAAGTGTTCTTACTTTACTTACTTACTGCCATGGTCACGTTTGCGTTTTTAAGGATCTATTACATTACAGTACATTAGGATTACACGATCTTTTAATGCATGAGCTTTCCTCCTCACTGAATTTCATTCAAAACGAAATTTTCTTTTTACACTTCGTAAGAATCTGCTTATTGCTACAATAACACTACACAAGGAAGCAGAGGATTCTTTGCATGTTCGTTCATGAATTCACTTGACGAAAACTAGATGTGAAATAAGTAATTTGAGCAGGAGTGAATAATAATCAGACGAATCTGTGTGTGGTGTGAATATGTAGTTTGTGATGGAAGTCGGCAGAAAGTGTTCTGGATGATGATATTCTGAAGGAATACCAAAGAAGAAGACAAGTAGTAGTTCTCCATACGAAAATACAAATGTATAACATACGGGCAGAGATTTTGGTCAGAGAAATTGTAAGGTATTATGAGCACAAAACTGGTTTCAGGTCATAGATGTGCAACATTACAATTACTACTACATCACATCTCTTTATAGTAAAACAGCGTTGTTGGAAAAGAGCAAAAGTTATAGCGCTATAAGTTGAACTCTTAAAATTTCAGTTTATCTTTGAACAAGTTTATTGGTCTGATTTGCAGAGATAACGCTTATTATTCGGTATAGCAGATATTACATTATAAAAATTAAGGTAGCTGTGTACAAGCAGTTGTAATAGTAATGATAACTTTATAAATTGTAAGTTGACGCAGTATAGACGTGGTTGTACTACTACTGTGATAAAATGATAAAACAGTCATGAGATATATCATGTAGTAGCAGAGAGAAGTAGAGAATAAAAGTGTAGCTCTAATGCACCACCATCCATGCATCATTTCATAACATGCACGTAACTATATAAGGATTACTTATTGTAAATCTAATGTTTAATATAAAATATTATGTTGTAGCTCACACTACTTCTACTATCCTTGTTCATTTTGTTAAAGACAGTCTTTCTATGCCTAGAACAAACGTAGACGTAGTTCTTCTTACACATATACATCATCATGAGCAACCTTCACAGATTTTTTAACTGGAAGAGACTGAATTTATGAAAAGATTCTCTTTTACAATACAGACAGAGTTGAAATCAAGTAGAAGAGTAGGAGGTAGTAGTGGTATAATGCTTTGATACATAAAAAATGCCTGTACAAAGATAGAATGAAACTGTAACGCAATAAAGTGAACCATAACCAAAATATCTGTGTATTTCTGTGCATTGTACAAATATCTGTTGGTTAAAAGAAGAGTTTAACTCTGAAGAAGATGAATTTCGTGAGTGAGTAACGTGCAAGCTTCTAGCTGTGTGTGCATTTAATATTTAATATATTTAAGAAGGAAAGAAAAGCTTTTTTAGTGTGTTGTAGTAAATAAAGTAAGCCATAAGGTAGAGGAAGAATCAGACGAAGAGAGATTTATATATGGATGAAAGCATATGAGACGTTTCTTCCCCTCCAGCGGAGACGTATGTTTCAAGACGAAACAATGGAGAGTAGGGAAACGAAGCTTCCGGGGACATGGCTACGTAAACACCTGTTGTTGTCCAAGGAGAAAAAGAAACATTTTTTTCCACTTGCACAATACAGCCAAAATATTCATTCAATTAACGTCATAAAATTTCTCACCCAGAGAGCCTTGCGATTTATCAATGTACATTCGTATCAGAACACACACAACATTACAGATCCCTTCAGTAGGAACTTTTGGAGTTGTGTGCACATAACAATGCGCGATTCTAATTCTTCTTCTTTCGATCTTGCAACAATCCGTTGAGCAAAAAGCTCAAAGTAACTATCCGTGTAATAAACTCTGTTTATAGATACACTAAGCATTAACATCATCTTGGATTACAATTTACAAGACAAAGTCATTTAACGTTCTCCTACTGATTCTCTACTGACAACAAACAACAACTCGGGATTCTATGCCACATAACTTAATACTTTGCTCTCTCTCTGCTCCTTCTATTTACAAGATTACAAATTAGATATCGTTCGACTTGTTTTGCCTTGTAGGAACAAAGTTACCAGTTGTGGCTACTTACTTACTTCACCAAGAACATCATCATGTGAGTCATAGTCGTTTTATGTGTCTTGTCTTCAGACTCTTATCCCATTATACATAATCTAATGGTGTCTATGCAACTCTCCCGAATGATTTATATGAGTAAGCACTAAAATTTTATATTCACATGATGCAGATGGAGATAAAATAAAGTTTCTTCTGCATTCGTAACAAAGACAGTTGCAACAACTCTTTATCACACATTTACAGTTAGCAGAATTTGATCCTTTAAACATTTCACATTGAATCTGATCTATCAATCAAATATTGTTTTCCTTCAATGGATTCTATAAGTGAAAAGACTCACGTAGTATGTAAGAAAATAACATACACTCGGTCAAATGCTCTCTAACCGACATAACAAAACGAAGAATAAATAAGAATAGAATAGTAGAATACAGTTGACTAAATTGCGTTTACAAAGTAAAAGAAACGAAAGAAGGCTGAAAATGCGAATCACAGCCGACATCGACTGTATACCTGCCTATTTTCCATATAGGTAGTTGAATACATACATTGTACTTGTTCTGTTGTGGCATTTTGTATTGGTATAATATGTAGTAGCAGCTACAGCTCATGTAGCAAAAAGAATACACATGTAATGTAACGTAATGCAATGCAACATAATAATAATCCACGTACAAGTAGTAGTAGTAGTACAACACAACAAAACACAACTGCGGTATTGGTAAGTGTAGAAAATGTGAGTGTGTATGGATTTGTGTGGTTGAATTGTGTGGACGAGCGACGACGAGATGTACGAGTGGACAGGACACTCTGTGGCAATGGCAACTACACGGTTATAGGATTCTAAGATGAGAAAACAACAACAAGGCTGGTCCTCGTAAGAGGAGAGTGTCAGTTGGAGCCCTTGTTTATGATGAGTCGGCAGAAAGAGACAAAGGCAGTTGGTAGGATCCTTTGAGAAGGGCTACAATACACGTTCCTCTCATCATGTCAGCACTCCTATATTGTTCAATTATTCTCGGAAGGTCACTCTCTATGGACTCTGTTCTTTTCTATTCACAAAACTAAAGTACATAGAGCACGGAATAAACCACAGTGCATACAGATCTGTGCATTATTGCCACAGAAATTAAGCTAAACTCAGTACAACACACATCCACTCATCATCCACATACAGTAAAGTAAGAGAAGGGTACACAGATACATTCATGTACATCTCCATTCCTTCTCTCCATCATCACATCACATCATCACCACCGCATCTACGATTTCGACAGAACATTCAGACTCACACTTCATGTCCGACACTTGTACACACAGAAAATAACCCATGTATAGTACAAATACACACAGAGAGCAAGGCATACCTATGGCTATTAGATTTACCAACATAAAACAGGATGATGCCACTGCTTCTTCTCTGTTCACTGTTTCTCCACTCCTGATGAACACAATTCGTGAAGAAAGGTCTATTGATATGACACAAAGACGAAAAATCTACATGATGAAGCAGGTTGATAGCCGATACATATGTAACTACCAAAGAATACAAATTCTACTACCTACAACAACAACGGAATGGAATAATAAGTCTTTCTGTACCTTACACTAACACATCTCTCTTTCTGTGCTACCTTTACATAAAATATCTACACAGTGAATTCAATCTCTCTGTACAAATATAAAATCGTTCTACGGACTACTACACTAGTTACTGTATACTACGACGCATTAATATGGTATTAGTAGAAATATAAAGAGTTATAACTCTACCTATGGTATAAGTATAACTAAAGAGTGTATATATTTGTATAGGAACTATATTATTTTCCTCCTACTACATCACATCACTCAATTCACTCGAAAACTGTATTATTCTTTTGTCATGGGATTCCCTCAACATCACCTATTTCAATTTCTATGTTCTGCTCTCTTCTTTTTTACATTATGTTCCACTCTGCTATATCTACCTGGCATTCTCTGGTTACGGCTTTGCTTAAAACTCAACTTCAACTCAACTGCCATGCTTTAACTATGACTATTCTGCTGTTAGATTCATAACTTGCTGTATATTATGCTTCGTTTGATGAGCACTGTTGTTCAGCTGAGTTCACGGGGACTTTTGAGTTCCCACGTCTGTCTCACGTCATTTTCCTTCAGTTACATTTACATGCTTTTATTGCTTGTACGTTAATATTTATTATGATGTTACATTTCCATGTATTATTCTATATTTTACGTAGTATACAATTTCCATCAAGCTTTGGTGATTCTCGAGGGTCATTCTCGGAGTATACTACGTGGTGGAAATGATACACTTTTGTAGGTAGCTATATACCTCATGATGGCAACACAGTGAATTTTTAAGGTGTGTTGTAAATTTTGCTAGTAGTAGTAAGTATGATTGTGTTTTTCTAGAAAACAAATGCATTATTATTGCTATTAGTGTGTGTATGGACCTGCCAGGTTATGTATGTGTAGTAGTAGTAGTAGTAGGTGTTATACTTTTCGTTGTGCATCGTGTGCATATATATTTAGTTTTAGTATTTATTGTTGTATTAGTGACTGAGTCAGACAAGTTTAAGGTAAAAAATGAATTCGCAATATGTGGAAACTCTGTGAGAGCTTTCTTAACAAGTTATACTTGACATCCCACAGAGAAGAGAATAGAATAATAAGGTGTTCTTAGCAAAAACTGAAATGCTATGTGTGTGTGTTGTGTGAGTTGGTTTGGTGGTGCTTTGGTTGGGAGAGCTCCGCGAGCTACCCAGCTAGAGCTACCTTATCAGAAGCCAGGATCTTTCGTCCCTGTCGTATATTACGCTTATGTTGTGTTGTTCCTATGCAACACACACACACGATTATTATTAAACCAAAGAAGTGTTACAGTTTGTCTTTATCCAGCCAAATTACTATTAAACCAGCATAGCAGAACATGGCATATGTACAATGCAATACATTCTGCTCTGTTTATCTACTACTACATGCTGTACTTTATTTTGCTCTGTGTATTATGTACTCATGGCGATTGCCTTGCCTTGCCTTCTGTTAGCATTGCATTCATCAGAGTGTGTACGAGAAATAATAATAATAACCGTAAGACTTTCAAAGAGTTTCCTACGTACCTATATTGTGTATACAGACGAGCGAGTTAACTAACTATATAGGATAAAATACATGTACGTATTCTGTACGTAGTAGTAGGAGTAACACAAGGGAGGTATATAGATACTAGTGGCAATCTAACAACTATAAAAACGCTTGTATATCCATGCAGGCTCCATAGAGTAGTCCTAATGTCTGCACGCTATATAAAACGAAACATGTAATGCATTTCAGGTACAACTACGTAGGTAAGTATGTAGATATGTGGTATTTACGTGCACATAGTGAGAATGAGACGCAGCGACACAGTGTAGTCCCTGTATCATAATCATACTCGTATTATAAGTAGAAAATAGTGCAATGGAGAGAGAATACCTACGGAGTGCACTATATCTATATCATATTTTGTATTTGTAGTAGATTCTGCTGCTCCTACTATACACACGGCACGTCTACTGATGTAAAGAGTGGTCATGCCGCGAGACATAAAACTATCCGAATTGATCGTTCGTTACCACATTCGAGTCAAGTTAAGATTAAAACTTCTTCAGGGGAACTCATAATTTACCGTGCAAATCCATTCACTGCTTCTGGTTACGGTACAAATTATTTATGCTTGTACAAAGTTAAATAAACCATTTGCAACGGTCCAAAAAAGTAACGAAGCGAACATTGA
>JABASD010003279.1:0-21018 GCA_019776165.1 Pogonognathellus flavescens
GGACAGACGGACGGACAGACGTAAACACCATTCTTATAAAGTAGCTTGCGCTACTTAATAAATAATATTTGCTGAATTATCGTAGTGCAAGTAAATGCCCTAATTTACAATAGCATGCGGAATTGCTTACATAAAATAGAGAAAAATGTGTTGAAAGCTTTATTACATTCTTAACGCGTTTTAAAATTTCCCTGTAAAGATACTGTACACAGCCAACACAGCCAAACATTACAAGAGAATGATTCTGACAATTTTACTTCAAAATTGGGTGATGTTTTCAATGTCATTTTATTTATAGACTAAAATGGAAGTGGTAGTAAGAAGCCTATTATGTCGAAGATGCCTTTTAGTGTAATTAGTCAAGTCAAACCGCCTACGAAGGTCAAGAAAGTCATTTTCTAAAATTCTTCGGTTTCTTGCTTGCTATTATTAAAACAGTACAAAGCTTCGGTAGAAATTTGCGATAATTTACTTAATTATATAAATAAATATTTAGAGAAGTATCAAAGAGAGACTGTTATTGATTGTTAGACTGAGAAATGAGAAGGTGGTTGAGGTTTTGATGTAGAAGAATGGTCCTATTTCAAATCTCAGAGGTTGAAAACCTGTCACAAATTTTCGCATTAGTGGATCGCCTTTTTCCAACCACTTGTTTATGTATTGCTTAGATTTACAATTCAGTTTTGCTCCTTCTGGCAGAATTGTAAATACTAATCCAATAATCGTTGCCGTTAGTAGACAACAAATGTAATGTATCATTTGTGCTTCTTCGTAATGATAGAACTTGATCATGCCGTAAGTTGAAATTACGCCAACCATGAATCCAATACCGTACACAGTAGGTGCAATAATTATAACCAGATCATTCAACATTCCAGTCAATATTTGCATTGTGATATAGGTCTGCCTGCAGCAGACAATAACTTCATGGTAGTATTTCTGGTATTTTTGTTTGTCATCATCTTTTATGCTTAAAGTCGCTTTTCTCGTCATTAGCTTCAAAAGTTGTAGGGATTCGTTTGTAAGATATCCGATCCAAAATGGGACTACTTGCATATATATAACAGTAAATATAAGTAGGGGTAGTATCAAAGCTATCATGTGGTAAATAGCAAATAACATAAATAACAAAGACAAGAACTTGAAATCCAATCTGTCAATCCGCAGAGGGAGAATATTTAAGTCGCTTATTTCTATCAAGAGTTGATAAAATGGGCTGAGACGATGAAAAATTCCAAATACGGAAAATACTGTACTCATAACAATAAAAGCTATCGGCAGAAAATGCAGAAATTTTTCCACCAAATGGAATTTGGGCTCCTGGAGGTCAGTCATTTTTGCAAACACCCCTAAAACAAAAAAATACATTGATTATAAACACAGTAATTTGCAAAGACATGTAATTACTTTATTTTAATTGAACTTTTTCTGAATATCACCGAAACATATCAACGCATGTTTCAAATTGAAAGTGACTATGAAAGCAATCAAAAGGGCAAAGCTATTAAAAATCTACAGAAAATATAAACGTACAAATTCTAATGAAAATGGTTACTTTCGATTTCTCGATTTTATTTAAAGGACATGACATGATTATAACTAATTCAATCTTTTGTATCTACCAGTTTGTCTGAAATTTTGATACGTTGTAGAACTTGATTTAAGGAACAACAATGAGTAGGGTCAAAATTCCCTATTTAATATGGTTTGACCTCTAGAATTGGTTAAAAGTGCACTCGATACGAATTGCAGTACGATAAGGATAATATTATAGGCAATTCGACCCATTAAGAGGGATACAATAAATTAACTTACCTTTTAAATGGAAGTTTAGCGCAAAGAAGATATTTGACGTTGCTGATAATTGGCACGGCATTAATGCAACTGTCAGAAAAAATGCATCCATAAAACAAGCGACTCCACTACATAATGCATGCAAAAAAATATCCAAATTTGAAACTTTGCCAAGCTGTAACATCCACATGAGGCGAATTATGAAACCGGCTATTATAATATTCATCCCTGAGACAATAAGGACATGTAAATAGTTTATCAATTTGTGATTTTTCCAGGTGACTACTAAATGATTTGAATCGAAGTCATACAAAAGGGTTCCAAACAAATTAAAAATATTGTAACATCTCCTTAAAGAGTCTTGCATTCCTTTTGTAAGCATTTTGAATTTGGCAAGATTGTTCTACCTTCGATGAAATTTAACTGTATCAAACAGCAACTATTTTATTATCTCTTAGCCTGTATGTGGCAATGATCTTAGCGAAACGATTGCTGGATTGCCAAGAGAGTAATAAATACGGTCGATTTTCCAACTGAACACTACAATATATTATTGTACAATAGATAAACCTATTCAGAATAATAAAACTGTTTTACAATATCTACTAACAATTTTCTAAAATAAGAAATTATTATTTCCGTCTCTGACAACGACTGGTTAAATGCACTGATTGCAGACAGGAATATTTCAACAAGAAATTGATTTCCTTTCAATTCAGATCTTTAACATTTTTCTCACCTCAATATTTTGTTGTACAATAATGAAAAGTTTAGTCAGAATGTTAACTATAGTTTATTCATGGCCAAAAACCGCAATGCGTCAAAGCTACAGAGAAATATTTAAAGCACCAGCATTACCATATTGGATACCTACAATAGAAAGTAAAGGACTCCTCTATTATTGATTTAGTGCAGAACCTATAATATAGATATTATCTGTAAATGGTGAAAATGGAGCAGAAGTAACTGCAGTTCATTAGTAGGTATCTTAACCTTAACGATTAGATATTTAAAATTACATTTCGCATAAAAATGGGAATCTGAACCTGATTAATAGAAATCTTAAATTAAAGGATCTAGGTAGAAATCTGAAATGGGAGGCTCAGAAGTAAAAGTGAGCAATTCGGCGATTCCTGGAAACATTTTGTTAGTGGCTATAGGAGTTGGCAAAGTTGCAAATGGAGAAAATTGGCACACTCGATGTGAGTGCTAATTTGTAACCACAGACGGGCAATTTTTTCAACTTTTATTTTATTTCGAAATGAAAAATAATTATACTGTGTGTTAGATGGGTACTAGAGGTGGGAATGGTTAACCGGTTAACAACTAAACCAAAACATTCCGCTATGGTCACTTGGTCAGGTTTGGTTTTATACATTTGAAGAAAAGCCGGTTTCGGTTTGGACTGTTTCGTCCATGAATGGTCCCGGTTTGGTTTGGTTCCTATATTTTATGTGGCGCCTCTACCAAACTCGGTGGAAAATATCATAGAAAGTGTATTTTTGGTATAAAAATGCGCGTCTTCATCGATTTCAGCAAAAATTGATTTTTTCTCCAATTTTGGGATTTTAAAACGGAATGTGCTTAAAATTTTCGTTTGACTCCGGTTTGGTTCTTAGATATTTTTAGAGGGCTGGTTCGGTACGATGTGAGTTTATGTGGCACCGGATTGTTTGGTTTTTGAAAATCTCTAAAATTATCTAATGGGCACCCAGTCGATCGAAACACACAGTTTGAGTAATGATTTTCAAATTGAAAATAAAATTTTCGTTGTTTCTACATAGTAATTTAAGACTTATTTTTGTTAGGTATTTGAACGAATGTAACCATTCGAGTCACTTTTGTTTTGACATTGACTATAATACTACCTCAGCATACATGTTAAAAATAATAATCGCTAATCTCTGGTTCTACATAATATAATACAATCATAAAATATCCTGGAACTTTTACATAAGGTGTGTATTTCATTGGATAATATTATATCTGCTCTATTCATGAAATAACATCTAAGTTATATTTTTCCCAATGAATAAGCTGTAAAACTACCTACTAATCCGTAATTGAGCTTTTATATGAAAAACTTAACGACACATTCGTACATATAACCACTTTCATAATGCATAAATCATTCACAACGTACATGAATTCAAATCAGTACTAGTACTAGGTAATTTGGTCAATATTGGTAAGTTAGTTACTGCCCTATCGATTGCATAAAGTTTTAACGTTTACTTGTATATTTTCTGGCAGAAATGGTACTTTAGCCTAATCGTTAGTACAACGATGATGAAGCGTGATGGTACGTAATGCATATTTCCCATGCATAGAAAAATGATAGATAAAAGACGATAAAAATGTGTATTACGGCACTTGAATAAAAACATTGCGATAAAGTACCTATAACACCTACGAGTATGGAACATTGCCAACATTTAACAAATTAATGAGAGAATACCTACTGATATTAAGAATATGACCACAATAAAAATGTTTGTAGAAGAAGAACACAATTTGTCGTTCATGTTATTGTCATTTGAAAGGCAAAAGGACAAAATATTAACTGTAAGTTTTATGTTATATAGGTATTCGTTAGTATAAACTTTTAAAACTGTAAGATATCAATCGACTGTTGACTTTATAACTAACTATGTAAGCATGTTTGCTTTCTGCATCAGCACTTTATCACTGTTACTTTATCAGTATCACTATCAATCAGATACAAGAAATTTGAAAGCCACACAATGGTCATAAAAATGTTAACATGTATTATTAGTAGTCGCTCTTTTACGCACAGCCATATTTAATACATTGAAAAAATCGGGACGTAGTTTAATAATAAAAAAAAATTACGACTAGATACACTACTGTTAATTACATATTTTATAATTATTAAAACATTTATTTTGACTTGCACATTGAAAATATTTGTTAAACAGAGAAGTAATGGTTTGAATACACGAAGTATGATTAGTAACATTACCATATGATGTAGCCATTTGGCTTTGACAAATAAATTATACTAATTACAAATAAAACTTATCGCGGTTGCATCGTGATTACAGCCTTTGTTGTAATTTGTTCGTAAGGACTTCCTGAAGCTCCCGGTTTACCAACGTATCTGCAGGCCAAAACTATATTAGCACAGCAACACGGTCCGAGAAGACAAGTAATGCAGCACATCTTCCCAGGTCCCCCCTCCTTCATCCACACGAATCCCCAAGGGAAACAACACGCCATCAACTTCTCCCATGTCAAAAGTGCATCATCGTCCGCCATTCTGCAAAATACAGATAAAATTCGATCATTTAATATTACTCAAAAAACCCAATGACGTGGCACTGGAGCTGAATTAGACTTTATAACAAAAATTAAAAGTTTTATTTAACAATAGTCGAGGAAATGTTTCACTACACTTTCTAGAAACACAGAATTAAATTAATAATCGATATTCTTTACCTGTCTTGTTAATAATTTATTGATCGGATTCTCCGCTGCAGCTTTGAATAGAATGCTAAAAATATGAGAGAACTAAATGAAACAGCCTACAGTGGTCTTTTATCAGTCTAATGTCTGTGAGCAATTGTTAAGGGTTATTAATATGGAATACATAGATAATAGATAACCATTCAATTTTTATTTGTCAGTAGATAACATAGTATATTACACAGCAGCATAGTAATATGCATTCGTTTTTTTATCTAAAGCGTGTACCACAACTTAAGCGAAAATAAATGTTAACACGCTACATTTGAACATTAAGTTATATAGAATGTCCCGATTATATCCATTGTAATGTTTTACACCTAGCCAATACACACAATTCCGATCATTAATTAACTTCGTATACGCATAAGACCGGAACGCGATAAATGTGTATGTATAGTATGAAATTTAATGATCTAGTTCAGTACGTAATCTGCGAAGCAAAAAATGTAATGACATAACTTTGATACGATTATTATCATTTATTGTTTTGAATGATGCAAAAATGTATAAAGAATGTTTGATATTTTCAAAACAGATAGCGGTATTCACAGATCTCAGAGATCGGTGAACGTACCGTGTTCGACTATATAACCTGTCGCCCTAAACAAGAATAAAAGGGCCGTCTATATTATATACATACAAAAACGGCATTTGTAAAATAAATATACAAAAAAGTTTATTTCAAAAATAATGACTATGAATTTGACTTATGATTTTAGTATGTACTAGTAAGCATTCAAAAATATATACATAAGATACCTGTCGTTCTCCTCTACAGGGCAAAAACTCCATCCCAAGCTGTGTAAAGAACTACAATTTTTTAGAGTTTTTATAAATTGAGCAATGATATTGATAATTGTGATCAAATTTTGTTGATATTTATAAAAAATCAACACAAATTTGGAAGTTATAAGGTATAACTTTGAATAGCGTTTTTACCCAATATAGGGCAGAGGGGAACGACAGTTAACCTACGAATATATTTTTCAATACCCACTAGTGTGCACTAAAAACTGGAAAAAGAGACCCTTATTTCAACATCGTTTTTTTAATACAAAACATTTTTATATTTCAAATCCCACACCTTGTATATATAGCACTTCGGCTGTTTTTTTTCAACCACACACGATAAACTCTTAAACTTTAATGCTTAAACTCCGCGTAGTAACATGCAAGGGAAGGACGTACCGAAGAGGGAGCAAACTGGGCACGCACGACTTTCTCTCCAATTCCGGAAGAAAGAGGTTATTTGAAGTCGAAGGTTTCAAATTAGCCCCTTTTTGGTGTTTTTCGCAGTTCTTCCCCCAAAAGATACTTTGTTAGGTTGTGCACCCCCCCCCCCCACCCCCCCCCCCCACCCTTGGAAGAGAAATCCTGAGTACATCCTTGAACACATTGGAGTTTCCTGATAAACTAGTGTTCGACTATATAGGTAGAATTGTATTGTATTGTAGCCATACCATTTTACTTAATGATATATTCATTTAACATTATTTAATTAGGTTGGAGTGCAGTTATCATATCTAAGCGGCTCACTTATTTACTTGTCCCCGAAATTTGTCATTGTATTATCGTTATTTTGGTTGCATGCAGCAGCAGTTGCAGAATGATTGGAATGCTCACTATCATTTTCAGTTTGTTTGCTAGTGTAATCGCTAGAAATTAACTGATTTAATGTTTAATTTACCTCAATCAAGACATTGCACTCCTTACAAGCACCCCGGTGCTCAGTCGTGATAGTATCAAGACTGAGAATAAATGACCGATGTACAACTGTCACAGTTATATGACGAACAACGATGTCACCTAGTTTACAAATGTTTTAATAATATGCCCATAACATAAAAGCCTTTTTTTGGAGCTTTTGTCCATAAATATGCATCATTTTCTTCAAAAATAAGATTGCCATCGCTTTGTACAAACAACATAAAAGCTTGTAACACCACAAATAAATTTAATTTATTTATGCATTTTATTATCGTGTTCAGCAAATATTAGATGTCATAGCAAGTTAGCGCCACAACGTGTTTGACAATCAACATGTTTGACTTTTGGTTATATCTTTTAGTTTTAATAGATAGGGTATTATTATTATTATTAGATTAGGTACCAATACATATTCTCGAGGGTACTGTGCAAGGCTTAAATAAATTCCCGTGTAAACAAGAAATATTAAAATTTAATATTACTTACGTATGTATTTTAAATTCCACTATTACCATTGTTTAGATTGTGTGCTACTTATTATGCTAAATTAAGCTGTACGTGTGCATTATAAAGCTAAGAGCGTATCTAGGATTCGGCTATGGGGAGGCCTGGAGTGATTTCAGGTACGGTGGCTCTAATGTAAAAACTAGCTTTGTGGGTTTCTGCCGCACCTTTTTCTAAACCTAGCGGCCTTAAGCCCTGTACATATTTAGATACACTTTTAATTACATTTCAAGAAGAATAAATTTACGGCTTCGATATATTACAAATATTCATTCCTTATCGTTATTTTAGCGATATTCTTGTGAGAAGTTTAATTATTGACAACAGAATTAGCCATTCTTGAATCCTTGTCATCGGGAACAATCCCTGTTATGTCTACCTCTTGAGTCTGGTACGTGTTATGAACAGTTCCCCGTTTAGTGGAAATCCTTTTGGCTTTAGCCACGAACAATTCTAACATAAATGCAATTAAACCAATGCCCAGTACTGTGAAGAAGATTATGAACACTGTGTATAGATGGTGCATTGCTGTGGGTGTGACGAATGGTATGAAACTATCCCAAGCTGCAGCCATTTTAGCAATCCTTTGTTCTTTATCTGAACTGGCAATTTTTGATATAAATTGACTTAAGCCTGAAGATATCAATTGCCTCACAGATTTTTGTAGCATGTTTTGAAAGCGACCCTTTATAATCCACCACAATGGTACTCTTTCAATTGGTCCGGGAAGAATATAGCAATTCATTGCGGAATAAGGCAGTGAATAATATTCGCTGCTACTCATTAGGCTAAACACTTTTGCATTTTTGAAATAATACAATAAACTTTCAAACGACATAGGTAATCCATGATATGGTTGCAAGATATCTGAAACCCTATTATCAGGAATGCGAAGTTTGAGAAAGATTTTAGACAAGTAAAATCTCGCATCTTGCCCCTCCCTTTTGTAAGTGTAATATTTGTATCCCTCATCCAACATATGGTCAAAACTGTACATATATTCCACACGATTATATGGAATGGGTTTGATATTATGGATCCTTATATAAGACTGGTAAATTGCAGACAGCAACCAGAAACAAAGTGCAAAAATTAAAATGAATTTGTTCAGAGTGGATTTTGCATGCCCTTGCCCAAAAATCAAGGAAATTCCAGTGAGCCAAGAAAGAGGAATTCGCTTTCGTTTTTTACGGTTTAGGGGGTATAGGTAACAATAAATTGTAACCAGGATGTAGGAAATGAAAATGAAAAGCCATGATTTGTTGTCGTAAACGACGAAAAATGATAATTGTAGCCAGAAATTAAATTTGGTGGAAATTCGCCTTGTCTTTGCACAATAAAAAATGTGCAGGGATGAATCTTCTGTGTAAACTACTTTACTACTTGCTTCAAACCCGAAAAACCTGGATTTAGGAACAATTACCGTTCCCCCACTTCCCCTGGGTATACCAAAACCGTCGTCATACACTGCAGTGAAATTGTGTTTTTCGGTTAATATTGTAACTTTAATTTCTTCCTCTGCACAACTTTTCCTTCTAGCATGATTGGCCTCCAAATTTGAAGTGCAACCCCCTCCAAGTGACATTGGAAACAAAATTTGAGCTATTGGCTTCTTCTTCGATGGAATTCTTCGTTTCCAGACAGATTCCCATTGAGATGGCTCTTTGTCCTCTTCCAGCAGTGGTATGTAGTTTTCATCAAAAGCAGACCTGATGAAAATGTTCATTTCAAATGTATTTGTATTCACAAATATCTGGAGAATTTTTGCGTCAAAGTAATTTGTTAGACGTTGCATGGAATCTAATGTTTCCAGGATACTGCTTTGACCATCACCAATCGTTTGCTGGTGAATCATAAGAAAGTAACTTTCTTCTCTGAAGCCTCTGAAGTCCTGCATGCTTTCGAAAATAACATGCTCATTGTTTGGTCCAATAAGAATATTAACATCACAAATCTCTTTGCTGACAACATACGAGTTGTCGTATTCGTTTCCGTCATAATATGAGTTGCTGATGTTATTCACATATGAACTGATGGTTCGTGGTTGAGAGTCTTGATTGGCCAAAAAAACTTCTTCCAATTCATTTGAATCTTGTTGAGTCGTCACATGAAAATAACATTTATCAAAATAATTTAAATTCGGGGGGAATGAAATTACACCCGACACAAAAAATTGTCCAATATTGGGAAACAAACAAATGCTGATTAGAAATATGAACATTTTACGCGAATCTAAGAGCTTCAAATTATTACACTGTGAATGTCCGCTGTATATCTTTGAATGCTCAGCGTTTGACGTAGATAAAGCCAAAAATTTAAATAAATACATCTATAAGACTAAGAAAATATTTTCATACATACATGCAATATTGCATGTATGAAAAGAGGACAATATTCTTTGGCAGGAACCGATTAAAAGTTTTGTATTAAAATAACTTATAACGAAGTATACAAAACTTGCAAAAATAATTACTATGCACACATTTCGTAAATTATACCTGTCTCTCGCAAAAATGGATATAATTCAGAATTAGGTACTAATACACGTTGTCGTATATTATGCATTGGGAATACTTCTGCTTAAACGTATAATTATTATTGTCAGATATTTGTAAAGAATGTTTGTTCTGTCTTTATGTGTATTTATCATTTAAAAAATATTATGATAACATAGTTATAGATTTCAATTGTAGAAGTATGCGTATGCATGTACAGAAAATGTACAGAAAATAACGACTAATGTTAAACATTTTTCTTTAACCCGGTATTTTCCAGCCCGGGCAACGCACTTAAAATTAACAATGCGTGAAATCAATACAAAATTGCACAATCTTTTGAATGGTACATTCAGTCAAGTATGTTACCATCCAAAACAAATGCGAAAGGGTGTAGTATCAGACGATATGGACCACCGTGTATAATACTTTGTGCAGCCATCTATTTTGTTTTCATAATGTGCTCCTAAATAAAATATTTTATTGTGGAGCTTGTGAAAATAAATATACATTACGGGATGCTCTGTAGAAACAAGTTTGCAATTGCTTTGCTGAATCAACACAACAACTTTTTACACCACAAATCTTTCAAATCTATTTTTATTTATATATATTTATTGTCATACATGAAAGAAATAATGAATGCAATAACATATACATGTCACAAAAAACATGTTGGACGTTTTTTCGATATTTATTTTAGTTTTAATTGATAATGTACAATTTATTAGATTAAGCATCGCCGTAAATTGAGGGTACTCTGCAATGCATAAATCATGACTCTGGCACACAAGAAACATTTAACATTGCATAAGTATGCATTCTAAATCCCAAAATCCCCCATTAACAATTATTGAGATTACGTGATGATTATGTTAATATAAGCTGTGCGTGTATGCGTTACAGCCAAGAGCGTATCTAGGATTTGGAAACAGAGAAGGCTGGAGAGATTTCTGGGAGGGTGGCTCAAATGTAAAAATGAGTAAAGTGGCGGCTTTATGCCGCCCATTTTTGCCATATAAAACATTTTTCTTAATCTGGCTGAGCCAATACATAGATACACTCTTTGACTACATATATATTAACAAGAATACATCGACAGCTTTGAGATACTATAATTATTTATGCTTTATGGTGATTTTAGCAATTTTATTTTGAGAAGTTTAATCGTCAACTGCAGAATCAGCCATCATTGAATCTTTTTTATCGGGAACGATCCCTGTTAGTTCTACCTCCTGAGTCTGGTACGTGTTATGCACAGTTCCTCGTTTAGTGGAAATTCTTTTGGCTTTAGCCACGAACAATTCTAACATAAATGCAATTAAACCAATACCCAGTACTGTGAAGAGGATTCTGAACACTATATATAGATGGTGCATTGCTGTGGGTGTGACGAATGGTGTGAAACTACCCCAAGTTTCAAGCATTAGAATAATGCTTTGTTCTTTATATAAACTGACCGATTTTATAAATTGACCCAAGCCAGAAGATATCAATTGCCTCACAGATTTTTGTAGCATGTTTTGAAAGCGACCCTTTATAACCCACCACAAGGGTCCTCTTTTAAGTGGTTCGGGTAGAATATAGCAATTCATTGCGTAATACGGCAGTGCATAATAATCGCTGCTACTCATTAGGATAAACACTTTTCTTTGTCTGAAATAATACAAATGATCTTCAAGCGACATAGGATATCCATCGTATCGTTCCAAGAGATCTAACACCCTATTATGAGGAATGTGCAAGATTTCAGACAAGTAATCTGTGATATAATGTTCTTGCCCTCTGAAAGTTAAATATTTGTATCCCTCATCCAGCAAATGGCTAAAACTGTACATATATTCCACATACCCATGAGGAATGGCTGTTATATTATGGCTCCTTATATAAGACTGGTAAATTGCAGACAGCAACCAGAAACAAAGTGCAAAAATTAAAATGAATTTGTTAACAGTGGATTTTGCATGTCCTTGACCAAAAATCAAGGAAATGCCTGTGAGCCAAGAAAGAGGAATTCGCTTTCGTTTTTTAAGCTTTAGGGGGTATAGGTTACAATAAATTGTAACCAGGATGTAGGAAATGAAAATGAAAAGCCATGATGTGTTGTCGTAAACGACGAAAAATGATAATTGTAGCCAGAAATTAAATTTTGTGGAAATTCGCCTTCTCTTTGCACAATAAAAGATGTGCAGGGATGAATCTTCTATGTAAACTACTTTACTATTTGCCGGAAAACGGAAAAATCTGGATTTACGAGCAATTACAGTTCCCCTTCCCCTTGGCTTACCATAGCCGTTGTCATACACTGCAGTGAAATTGTGTTTTTCGATTAATATTTGAACTTCAATTTCCTCCGGTCTGCAACTTTTCCTTCCAGTAAGAATGCCACTCAAATCTGCAGTGCATCTTCCTCCAACTTGCTTTGGTAAAGCGATTTCAGCTATTGGCTTCTTCGTCGGTTGAATTTTTCTTTTCCAGACAGATTCCCAGTGAGATGGCTTTGTTTCCGGTTCTATCAATGGTATGTAGTTTTCACCAAAAGCTGACCTGATGAAAATGTTCATTTCAAATGTATTTGTATCAACAAATATTTGAAGAATTTTTGCGTCAAAGTATTGTGTTGCTGGTGGCATGGAATTTAATGTTTCCAGGATCCGGCTTTGACCATCATTAATCGGTTGCTTGTGAATCATAAGAAAGTAACTTTCTTCTCTGAAGCCTCTGCCGTACATGCTGCCTGAAATATCATGCACAGTGTCCGGCTCAATAAGAATATTGACATCACAAATCTCTTTGCTGACATCATACGAGTTGTCGTATTCGTTTCTTCTGATTTTATTCATGTACGAAATGATTGTTCGTGGTTGAGAGTTTTGATTGGCGAATAAAAATTGTTCCAATACACTTGAATCCCTCCTCCAAATTTGCGGAGTTGTCACGTGAAAGTTACATTTATCAAAATAATTTAAATTGGGGGGGAATAAAAATGTAGCCGAAACAAAAAAGTGTCCAATTTGGGGAAATAAACAAATGCTCAGTAAAAATATGAGCATTTTGCAAGAATCCAGGTATTTCTTAGAGCTTTAAATTATGACAATGTGAATGTCCGCTGAATATCTTTACATGTTCAGCGTTTGACGTAGAAAGAGCCATAAATTTAAATTTTATCTATAAGACTAAGAAAATATTTTTAAACGTTCATGTAATATTGCATGTATGAAAAAAGAAAAATATTTCTATGGCAGAAACCGATTAAAAGCTTTGTAAAATAAAACAACTTATAAAGAAGTATACAAAACTTACAAAAATAGTTACTATGAACACATTTTGTAAATTATATATAATTATACGCATGTTTTGCAAAAAGTTGATACAATTCAGAATTACTAACACACGTCCTCGTATGTATTGGATTTTTTCCAAAAACTTTTGACAGCTATAGTCATTTGTTAAGAATCCGAGACATAAATATTAATCGCTTGTGAGTTTGTGTAACTTTTATAAGTTAACTGTATTTATCATTTAAAAAAGTATTAGGAAAAAAATAGTTGGATATCAGTTGCGTAAGTATATAGTTTTCTTTAGACATATATTATTGTCTACACTATTCAAAATAAATATAAAAACCTTTATGAAAAACATGATATAATGTATTCTTTACATTATTATTTCAATTGAAAAGTAGCAAGCAACTAGCATTTTAAAGTGCAGTACTTGTGTTGCACTGGAAATAAATAATGCAATAAAATTAAAATAATTACATAGGCCTACTACCTTAGTGTTAAAACTTGCCGTTTTGTGTTGTATTATAAAGCGAAAGAAAGAATAACTGCGTCCACAGAATAGAAAATGTAAGTATACCTACTCTTAAAACAGGGTGAAAACTTGAGTAAAAATACAATTCTTCATATTCTGTTTTTGTTTGAAAGTTTCGTTATTTCAATGTGTGTATAGACTTGAATGCAATGCACTTTATTAGAAAACCAAGGAACATTTTATAATTACAACATTGTAATACAAACACCTATTTTATACTTTATTTCCTGCATCATTCACCATGTCTAAAGAAAAATACATATAGTTACGCAACTGATATTTAACTATCTTTTTGCTAATACTTTTTTAAAGGATGAATACATTTCCCTTATACAAGATACATACAAACACACAGCTAATTAATACTTATGTCTCGGGATCTTAACAAATAGCTAGCAAAACTAATTATATGTTTAAGAAGTAGTATTTCCAGAAAATTCCAGTAGATAATTAACAAACCAGCCTACTTTTTGGTATTTTTCCAATTATATACATTGTACCGGCTTAAAATTAACTCTACTTACTTGTACACCTTGGGAGACGACCCTAGAAGTAACAACCTGGCTACGCCCTTCATTCACCGTATTATTAATAACGATAACATATTCGAGGATGCAGTAATATTATTTTAATTCTGATAAAATCTACCATTAACATATTTGTTAAACATATTTAGTTTGTATGCGCGTAGCCAGGATTGAAAATTGGGGAGTGCACAGCCGGAAAAAAAGATATATTAGCCTTCATTTTATTATGAATTGAGGCTTCGTGTTTAGTGAATGAGTGAGATTTTATTGTAATCACTCCAGGAATACAACTAGGCAAGGGCGTAACTACGTATGGGCCCACCGGGCTTGGGTCCCTCCCAAATTCAGGTAAAAAGGGATTGTCAGACAAAATTTGCGACCGAAGATGGGCTTTGGGCCCCCCTTGACGACTCGGGCCCCTCCCCCCAGTACAAATTTCTAGATACGCCCCTGCAACTAGGTATGTATTTATTATTTTGATTTTTTTAAAGGTTTGCCCGAATCCGACCCGAACCCGAAAGTTTTATCACGTCTCAAACCCGACCCGTTCATATTTATAAAATTCAAGGCCCGAACCCGTCAATTTCGGGTCGGTTTCGGGTATACCCGACCCGAACCCGACCCGTTCGTTCCCAAGTCTACTGCATTGTATTGCAATGCCCTGCCCTAATCAAAACTTCTCAAGTCTCAACGCAACACACTTGCTTGGGTTTACTTTCTGTAAGAAAGACTCGCAGCAACTGTCGGAATGTGGGAAATAATGTTCGCCGGCTAAATATTCAAAATATTGGATGAGACACCCGACCCGAGTGCATTATAGTTGTTTTGCGTAATAATATAATACTAACTTCTATCACGTAAGTGTTAATTTTATTTTTAATTATGATCAATATTACATAAATTAAACATGACGCATTCAACATTCAATATTTGCAAGTTGTTTATATGGTTTGATTAATGCACCTGTCAATTAGGTATCAAAATAATTTAGGTCCGTACCGAATAAATACAGTCACCACCAACACAGTTGACATTGTTTTGTGGTAGTCACAATCAACAGTTGTCCGTAGGCAGTAGTTGGTTGTATTTGCAGGTGGTGAAGATTTATCGGTTATTAGTTGTGAACTGTGATTGTCAATTTAACTGTTGTTACAGATGATCAATCAGCAATGTTGAATGTGTAAAGTTAGGGGGAAATTAATGATTGACATCAGATTAAGCATAACTTAAATAAAAGATCGCGTGTTTGCATAATTTTCAACTGGACAAATAGTTAAGAATTGATTTTTTTGTTAGGCTTACTTGTTACTTGTTGACTGGTTAATAATATTATGTGTATTATGTTGCATTGTTGACATTGATTGTGTTTTGCTCTGCTGAATGTTCTTTCTTTACCTTTAGCAATAATATATAACTTTTTACTATCTTTACAGGAAAATGGGTATTACGAATTTATCCAAACTGATCGGAGACGCTGCTCCGGCTGCGATTAAGGAAAATGAATTCAAGAATTTTTTCGGTATGCTTTTATGAATATAATAATTAACGTAAATATAACGAAATAA
Source organism: Pogonognathellus flavescens (assembly GCA_019776165.1). Taxonomy (NCBI): domain Eukaryota; kingdom Metazoa; phylum Arthropoda; class Collembola; order Entomobryomorpha; family Tomoceridae; genus Pogonognathellus; species Pogonognathellus flavescens. The sequence continues at coordinate 15,898 of JABASD010003279.1, forward strand.
CCTACGATGCCCATTAATTATTAATTGTAAGTATGAGCCTTTGTGTTGGATATAGAGAGATTAGTAATTTATTTTATACAATAGTGGTAGAAATTCGTTAAGTAACTGTTTGAAATATATTATGTGTATACAAATAGGTAATAGCAATATCGAGACAATTTAACGGATTAAGCTTTAAACAAATGACAGTCATATTTATTCGTTAATTTCAGTTAATTTATATATGTGTACTAATGGGTGTCTTGATAACATATTTTGCATTATTTTTAGGTCGGAAAATTGCAATAGACGCATCCATGTCCCTGTACCAATTTCTAATAGCAGTGAGACAAGAAGGAGTTCAAATGACCAGCGCAGACGGGGAAACTACCTCCCATTTACTTGGTTTCTTCTACCGAACAATTCGAATGGTTGAAAATGGAATCAAACCAGTTTATGTATTTGATGGAAAGCCTCCGGTCATGAAAAGTGGAGAATTAGAAAAGCGAACTGAGAAAAGAGTTGAAGCACAAAAGGTGAGATGTCTTCATTTTATTTACATATTATGTAAAGCTATAATTGATAATTAAAAGTATTCTTTAAACCTATTTAAAGAAATTGAAAAAGCGTTCCAATTTAATGCCTACTTCCAATATGAATGAACTTCAGTATTTTTCAAATTGCAGGTGTCTTTGTACTATATACCTGATCAAAATATTAAATTTTATACTAATAGGTGTGTAATAATATAATTATCTGTGACTGTAATATAATACTTGTGATTTTTGTACATTTTAGGCTCTTGCCGCAGCAGAGGAAGCTGGAGACAGGGAGGAGATTGATAAACAGTCGAAAAGATTAGTAAAAGTTTCCAAATCTCATGTTGAAGAAGCTCAACAATTGTTGAAACTCATGGGAGTTCCATACGTCAAGGTAAGAGTCACAAAAATATTCTAACAATTGACAAATGAGAGGCAAATGGTGTCAATAAAGTAAAATACGAAAATTGTCATAATATTGATTCATAATTTTGTGGCTTTTAGGCACCTTGTGAAGCTGAGGCTCAATGCGCTGCACTTCAAAAAGCCGGGAAGGTGTACGCTGTTGCAACTGAAGATATGGACGCTCTAACATTTGGAACTAAAGTTTTGTTACGACATTTGACCTTCAGTGAAGCGAGAAAAATGCCCATCAAAGAATTTCATTTGGATAAAGTACTTGAAGGTTTAAACTTCTCCATGGATCAAGTAATAAAATCAAGTTTTCAATAATAAATACCAATTACAATCAAACTCTTGCTAATGTGTTGTTTACAAACCGTTACCTATCATCTAATAATCTTTATCACTCTCATTTTCAGTTCATCGATATGTGCATTTTGTTGGGCTGTGATTACTGCGACTCGATCAAGGGAATCGGTCCGAAGAAATCAATTGAATTGATTCGGCAGCATAAAACCATAGAGGAAATCGTTAAGCATATTGATACAAAAAAGTACCCCCTTCCTGAAGATTGGCCGTACAAAGAGGCTAGAAAATTATTTTTGGAACCAGAAGTTGACGATCCGGAAACGATTACACTCACGTGGGAAGCTCCTGACGAAGATGGACTCGTAGAGTTTCTTTGCAAAGATAAAGGTACATTTTCGGTCATTTAGTCATAATTATTGAAATTATAAAACATATTAAAATATTTTAAATGGGGGAAATTTTGATTAATTTTCGTTTTACACTCTTAATAGGCTTTGCTGAGGAGCGTATTCGAAACGGATGTAAGAAATTAGTGAAGGCTAAGAAGACATCAACTCAAGCTAGACTGGATGGTTTCTTTACAGTGTTGCCTTCTACGAATACCAAGAGACCTGCCGTTGACGACAAAAAGAAAAAGCCTGAAGCAAAGAAGGGTCGTGGAGGAGGATCAGGAGGTCGTCGGGGTGGTCGCTGATCTGAAATACCTGAATCTTTCAAGTATTATTTTCGTTCCTTCTATTTTAATTCCTTTAATAAGTTTTGTATTCCATTGACAACAATTATTTACCAATTATACAATTTCTGTAAATTTTTCCATTGTCTCACCTACATATTTTGTTTCCCACTCTCATGAATTTTGTAGGGAAAAGTTTTACACTTGAAAACGGCAACTATACCTAATTTTCTTTACACACATAATTTTTTTAAGTGTGCAATTGACAATAATTTGTTCTAGCTTATTGTAACAGCAAACACTACCAATTTATATTCGAAGTATAATTTTCTTATGTAATAAAAAAGACAAACTTAATAAGTTAAATGCAATAACTTCAACTGTGATGGTTTTAATACATAATGTAAAATGTAGTTCAGTTAGGCAATATTATACCTTATGATTATTGACTACACAGTTTTGACATCGTATCGTAGCAAAGGAGTGTGTGAAATCGGAGACGAAAATGTCAACAAATTGTAGCACAAAGCATTGCATATTTGTTGCTTGTTAGTTGTTATAGTTAATCGCAATCGATCGGAAATGGTGCACCTTGAGCTAATTTGTATGACTAAAATTGTTTTGAAAGACACATAATTGGTGAATGTTACTGTTTTTCTTAAAGCGGTATGGCTGTCATGAATTAATTATTAATTACAACTGACAATGAGTTATTGAAGGGAAAGTTTCGTCATTCGACGACTCAGGGACACAGTCGTGGTCAAATATTTCTGAAACTTAGATAACGTAAATAGGACGCCCATAAAAATGTATACTCTTAAATTTATTCCAAGAATATGCTCACTTTCAGGTTACTCCTAATTTCTTGTTAAAAATAACTTCATATGCAAATATGCTACATTTAAGAGTGACTTTTATGAATATCAATATCACAATAGTTCACATCTCATTAAAATCAATTTAAAATCCACATTAAGATTACAGTTACACAATCGTTGCAGTGTAAGATAACCGAAAATATATTTAGTAGCTGCTTTCGCTCAAAAGTAATTTTCTAATATTTATATGAAAGATAGACTTTAAAACTTACACGTGCAAAAAAAAAATTCTTTGTAAGGTTTGGCCATTTCCAAACTGGTAGTTTGTTGTACTGGAGATGTATACGATATCTCTCGGCGTCTAGAATTAAAAGCCATCCATACGTACATATTTGAAACTATATTTTATACATATAACGTCTACAATATGAGAAAAATTTATTGATTTGCATTTTGCACATTTTGAAGGGCATAAAGTTCAATTTTAGGTTTAATACAGCGTAAAAGTGAGATTTTAATGTTTAATCGTCATTAAAATCACCTTTAGAGGTCGCGTGCTGAAGGTGTAATTTAGTTTATAAATTGCACCTTCAAATAAGAGAGAAAGAATTTACTTATGGCTTTGAATTCTAGACGACGAGAGATATCGTATACATCACCGGTACAAAAAAGACTTAACTCATTTGTTTATTCCACTCCACACATAATTCTTATGATAGCTATTTTTTAATTTGTAGTGCTTTGTAGTTTTTAATGATAGCCTGAAAATATCCGTAGAATTTAAAATTGACAAGGAACAGTTCAATAAAGTTCACAAGTTCCATTTTATATTTTCCAGAAAGCATAAACTATCACCATCTGCAATTTTTGAAATTCCAGTTTCTGTATAAAGTATTGAGAACTTTTTTCAATATCTACATCAAATATGCTTCACAAATATATGATAATAGCCTTTAAGCTATACTCTACTATAAACTGTACCCTCGGTTTAACCCCATTCAAATATTATTTCCCGAAAAGCAAGACACCCAGTGTAGAATTACAAGTATTTGTTACAAAACAAAAATGGAAAAAAGTATCGGCTATAATTGGCTCATTCAATATTTCTTTTACAATAATATTTTTGCTGCACGTTCTCGTTAAAATTATAGATACTCCGGATTCTTCTTGGAAAAGCGCATCAATCATCATAAACATTTTGTCTAACACAGCCATTTGTCTGGGGTTTTTAAGCATGGCGACAATGTATACAGATATAAATCTAATTCCATACAACTTGAATCTTCTTCTACAAGCCGATTTTTATTTGGAGGGTAATTAATTGAAAATAATATATTTATTTTCGTTTGGTACTTTACAATTCTTTAGACAAGAAATCATTATTTTGTACATGACTTTCCTCATGCAATTTATTAAAAAAAAGTGGTATTAATAATTTTTATTTCATGATTATTTCAAATTTTTCAGGATTATTTCAAACGGAAAGAAAAAGTGTCAAGCCAAACGTTTGGTATCGTATCGTAGGGATTGGAATATGTGGGATGCTTTTATGTCTGGCCTTCCTTGGAATACTATTTCCACTATTATGCATTTTTCAGCCTAAAATGGTCATCCGAGCGAATTTAGCAGCATTGTTTGGATTTCCAAGATCTTATGGGGATCATGTCTTCATCCGAATATTAACCGGAATATGGATTTTCATTTTAGCAGCTCAGTTATTAAGCGTCATTGCCATTGTTCTTCTTAATTTTGTCATGATTCTGCAAATACTAAAATTTTGGTTATTCTTCTTAAAGAAAATTAGAATTCTTGAAAGCAGGGAGCAGTTGGCGTACAGAATGCTGACAGTAGTTCTTCAGGAGGTCAATCGTAATTTGGGTCTTCCATATTGTACTATTTTTCTGACTGGACAAATTATGCTCGTCTCAAGTCTTGTTGGATCAATCACACTCTACAAAGTTGCTAAAATGCCCGGATATTTAGTGTTCCCGATATTTGCATTTGTAGTTTTAGGTTTCGTGGCTGGTTTATTGCCACAAAGCGCTGATGTTCATATTTTTTCTACGCAACTTACCAATGATTGGAAATATCACTCCAGGAAGTATTTTAGGGTATTTGCAAAAAGCTGCAGACCTTTAAATATTGAGGTAGGATCTTTTTTCGTCGTCAAAGGGCAAACAACGCGTACATACATTCAAATTGCAATAGAGAGAACTCTGGCTTACCTTTTGTCAACAATATAATACAGAAAAACAAAGTCTCATCTTACCATTGCATTGTACCCCGGATATACAGAGCATTATCGTAGTCTTTTTAGTCAGATGAAAAATTCGGTTCCGCAACGCGGCAATGATTCTGGTGACCAGTTTTTTTGGCATCGTAAAGTACATGAATGTGTCTA
>JABASD010003280.1:0-21012 GCA_019776165.1 Pogonognathellus flavescens
TCATAACATGCAATGAAATGTGAAATTATTGCTATAAGAATTATTGATCGAGGCAATCGGGGCGTGACAAACTCGGCTCAAGTTCTTTACCAATTTCGTCAAACCGATCGACGTTTCCATGCTTGTCTCATTTCTGGTTGTAAATACTTTAACTCCTTTCCAGGTTGTACATTGTCTCAGCTAGCAGGTACGATAGGTTTCCAGAATGTACTGATATAACACGCAAATATACTCCGGGACGTAGATTTCACTTTGACTACCTATAATGCTAAAGGGTTATCTATATCGACTAATATGTAAATAACTCCGTGTAAGTATAAAATGTCTTGTGTATAGTACGTAAATCGTTTCTTAGTTTTCTTCTGTTTTAGCGGAAATAAGCTGGCATTGGGCATATGAAGACATTTTAATATTTAATGAATTTATATAGGTCATTGAAATCACCTTCGTAAGACTGATAATATAGGAAAACATACATTTATGTTCATTACTACTTGTGTCTGCTTTCTCGGTGCACATGTCCGCATATTTCATATTTAATACAGCACTTCCAGCAGAGTAGGAAGACCGAGTAATTAACATTGAGAATAAATTATTACGTGCAAAACGGCAGAAGGGAAATAGCTCTAAGTGAGGCTGCACAAATGTTATAAATGAAATGCATGTGAACCACATAATTATCTGAGCAAAACAATTTTATTTAATATTCACACAAAATTAACTGCAAATTGCTTTGTTTTGTGAGTTATGAAGGTGATTTATTGTTTTCAATTCAATCTCTAACCAAACTAACCATTTATGTAAATTGTAATTGAATGTAAGGCAGGTGTGAATATTTACGAGTTTACAAACGACAGAAGCCTTCTAGGTGCTTTCTACATTGTACTTTCGTAAATTAATGGTGTTAATGTCCTTGCTTTTGTTATAGGTACGCTTTCTTCAACACTGCTCGAGAAAGGGACAGAGAAAGGCAGTCTCAACCGGACATTTTAACACAAACGCTTGTGTTGGCTCAGCAGCCTCAAGTGTCGGTGAGTATCCCGTTGCCGTATCAAACAGTGCAAGCAGAAGTATACGAGCCTTTGACTAGAAAATTGAATCCAAAATGGGATAGAGATTACTCCTTCAATGATGACTATGACGGGTACCAGCAAAATGATTTGGAAAAGTCACTGAGGTTGTACTCTAATGCAGAAGTACAGATCTTGAAACATAATCCGAAAGAAAAACTTTTTGGAAACCCTATGGTCGATAATGGTTTGCCCATGTACAGGAATAGCCACAATGAGATTGAAAAGTCTTATACGAGTCGCGCGTCCACGAATAAATTGACACGCTATGTTTCCGGTAATGCCCAACAGCAGCTCAAGCAGGCGTCTTCTCACACCCAGCACCAACCTTACCACCAGTCGTCTGTGCAAAAGAAATCCTATGCGAGCCAAAACTCTCAGCCATCGGGTAAAACTGGAGTCCATACGCTTGTAACTGTCTATCCAAGCCAAGTTAGATTACTTTGAATCAGACCCAATAAAATAAGTACAGCATTTGCAATTGCCTACTTTACTAATCAATACTACTTTTATTTATGGCGTTCATAAACAAACTTGGCTTTCCTTTCCCACAGAGTAAATAATTTACTGGTATATTTTTTCGGACCATTGTCACCAGTAACTTACTTCTCCATTTAAAATACAATGTTTTTATTATTACTAAATGTCAAAGTTTAAAAAAGAATGATCTAATTCGGTTTTTCAAATGCTCATAGGAGTTCCACGCTATGACTCTGGAATGGGAACACTTGCACTAAATACGAGCGCCTATAGTCGCTACCCCTCCACGTATGAAACAAGAAAAAGTGCTTTTATGGGAACAACAGAAGCCATGAATAAGGCGACCAAGGCTAATAATGCACAATTACTAGGAAGAATTGACTGGGCAGCAAAGTATCTTACATACGGCCAATCTTAACTTTTTCATCTTTTCGTGCTTTCCTTTTCTCCTGCCCCTGATTTTCTATAACTTGTTGACTTTGACCAGATAAAGTGTAATATTATTTTTTACATCATCCTAAACTGCTATATCCTCTTCCTTCACAGGTACCTCAAAAAACTTCGACCCAGTTATGAACCTTTTTCTAGACTAAAAAAAACTGGATCGGCGACTGATTAAAAAACTAGTTCACAACGTTTGACTTAATTTGGAATCAATGTGCAGTTTCACTTATCATTCTTAATAGAATAAACCAATACTAATTTTGAGTCTTTGTGAATGAAATAATGCAGCAATCTATTTATGATCTAAACATTAAATAAACTTATTTAGACCATATATAATATATACAAGTACCTTACTACTACACTTGACCGTAAGTTGTCATCTTTATCCAACTTTATTTTCAGTGAAAAATAAATAATAATGTTCGTGACTCGGCTGAGTCTATAAAATCATTGTAATTACATTAACCTGAATCTACATTTAGTGTTTAATTTAGGTTATAACAAGAAACAACAAAACATAATGGTTGACAAACCACAATCACTTCATTTAATGAAACATATAAACATAAATTATACCACACAATAATAATACAAAGATACAGATAGTTTTTCTAAAATGCAAATCGAGTACGAATATCTTCTAACTTTTTCGCCACCTCATTAGCAGTTCTGTCCAAATCTTCACCGATACTGCGCTGTTTATTGGGATCCATTGAATTAAATTGCTCGCAGAGATCGCCATCAATTACGTTCTACGAAGATGTAATAATTTAACATATTATTAATAACAAATCTTTGACGACATAGATGTAACGAATATTATTACGCAGAATATTTTGTAAATGACAAAACGAAACGTATGTTTAAGAACTTACTCGCACAGGGAAATAGTAAGATCTAAATGACAGATGGTCGCGTCCACAAAGAGGGGGATTTTCACTCCTCATGTGCATTTCCAAATGTTGGAAGAAATCGTGATCTTCATGTGACGTAAACGGAACTAAAATTCCTACGCTGCCGGATATTGTGGTATAGACTAATGACTCGTTCCCTCCTGGAATCAATGTTGCTTTCTGCAAAAGTAAGTAAAGGTTTGTACATCTTAGTAAAGAAAAATTATAGGCATAATCAGGTACATTCATAAACAGATTTCTTCAGATTTTGTACAGTATAATCATAATGTTCAGGTGAAACACGGACAAAAAGGTAACATCATTCAAATAAACACACGCTATTTAAATAAGACTTTAGTTTGTATAGTTTTAAAATATTACTTGTAGTGACAATACTGTTTCGCCAACATGAAAGTTACAAATGACATCCAATTTATTTGACGCTCCACTTAACAATCCTCTGTCCCATAAAGCTTTCGTCCCAGATGGATCCTCGTCCACGTCATCTGAAGTATTGTTCGGCAGACGAACCTATAAAAAGTCAATTACGGCTGTTAGAAATAGAAGAGGAGTAACACACACGTCATAACTATAATCAAAGTCCTGTCTAAATGGTAGTATTTCCTTCATAAATATGTGAAGCAAATGATTAAGGTAAGATCCGTAGTACTTTTGCACTTCTCTCAGCCAATCACAGACAGTGCATTTGTGCAGATCTCCGCACAGGCTGAGTTCACCTATTACTATCGTCTTTAGAGACCACATGAATATTCTACATCCTTTCTAGGTTGCCATTTGGTACTTACCATTGATATATTCCCGAATTTGTCAGCTAAAGCAACAGTATCGTAGTCCAGAACACATGAAGTGGTTATCCAGCGAGGATTTGTTTCATCAGCAAAAACCACCAATTGATTATCCTGTCGTTTGAACTTTACAAAATGTACACTTTCCTGGACATCGGATACGTATAATCTGGATCCCATCGCGGTAATATGTACAATAATATGCGGGAAATGCTGCAAACCAACATAAAACATTGACAAAATTATCAAATGCATTCATGAAAAAACTACATTTCAATTTTTTTTAATTGACGAAACTCAGAACTGCAGAACACAAAAGTCATCATACAAGAAGTCTGTGTGTTAATTATCATCCTCGTTATTTCTTAAAATCATAATTATTTTGAAAATACGGATGGTGGTTCATGGTTGTATTACCTTGTTTTCACTTTTTCTTAAAAGTTTTTTCTTTCCGTAGTCATAAAGTCTTAAAGTTTTTCCCAAGCCCACAATTATTTTTCCTTGAAAAGGACACAGCGCGTAAGGGACTTCGTCAACCACAGTTTTGTGTAAAAATTCCATTGTATTACATGCTTCATTAATTCTAAAAAACAACGCATTTTATTATTTCACATCATTTCTAGAATTAAATTAAGTTCTATGATAGTTTAACTTGGTTTAACTGAAACACTTACCTGTAAGTATAAATAAAATTAGCCCCGATTTCTCTTGGAACTAACTGGAGATCCTTGGCCACACCGATAAGTATAAATTGTTGAAATTCACCTTGCGATGCAAATTTTGTATAAGCCAAACTGTAAGTAGCAAAATAAAATAGTCATTATCTTTGTGCTTTTACAATTAGTTAGAAAATGACACTTTTTTGCTTCACCATCATCGTTTAAATTGCAACGTACCTGACAGCAGATTCGTTTTGTTCAAATCGGTGCAAAAACAGCGTTTTCCCCTCAATAGGATCCATTATACGAACAACAGAAGCCCAAAGTCCAGGTCCGGCTTTAGGAGCGCCAAAAATATTATCTGGCAAATCTTCATTAAGAAATGCGTCGGCCATTTCTTGGGCTAATTCTTCTTCGTCAGGACCAGCTGCTTCTTTCATTTCCTGAAATAACCATACAATTTTAATTGTAACTCATTGAATAAAAAATTCAACTAGTAATTTACTAAAAATGTAAATGTGTATAATAGGTCAGGTTTTGCATATCGTAATCATTCAGTTCAGGTGAAACACGGACAAAAAGTTAACGTCATTCCATTTTAAAATACATTGGTAAAAATCATTTTCAAATTGCAGTGATTTAAAATGAATATGATTTAAACATACCTCGGCCATTTGTATCCTTCGCTGTCTTTTAATTTCTTCTGTATACGCGTTGTGATCAGTCTCTATAATTATCAAATGTCCGGTATCTGGATGAATCGCAAACTTCTTGGGTGTGTATTCCAAAGGAAACGACATTTGATTGAACACAGCCCCCAACTTTTCCATCGCCAAAATTCTGAGTGTGTTTGTGGAAATCGCTACTACTCCTTCGGGACATTGTTCGGATGAAAATCCAGAGGCATATTCCAAAGTTTCGTAAGACAAAGGAGTCAAATGAAACCTGCAAATATTTATGTGATTAGTTTTTCATTACATTAAATCACAAAATAGATAGAACACTACAACTTGCACATGATTATTTCACTTATTAACAAGTTTTTATTAATGGTGAAACTTACCTATTCTGAAAGTAATAGCTCAGCCACGATCTACTTGACATGGCCAAAACAGCTTCTCCGCCTTGCATTTTTATTCTGAACAATTTGACAGGTCTTGACCCTAAATATCGAGTTCTTGTGTCAGCTAAATCACCAGTTACTGGATCCAAAACTATTCTAAGCAATACTCCATTTTCCAGGCCAATATTGAGATATAAAGTCCCTTGTTGACCATCTTCTGATCCACCCATGTCAGCAATACAAAGAGATTCTGGTAATGCAGGGAGTGCTTGCATACTTAACGGTGACAGACAATCCTGTAAGAATCATTCATGCATTATGTATTGTTATTAGTTATTATTATTAATATTAAAAAAGTACAATCTTATTAGCTCAAGTTCAATTCTTCACTTACGGAAGGATCCAATGATATAATACGAACAAGGCTATCAGCTAACCCCACCGCCAAAAATCTTGATCTTTGCTCTCCTACAGGTACAGAGCCCAAACTCATGCAAACAACGTCTGCTGGCATTTCTCGTCTTTCGGTGTATTCGTTTAATTGTCCAGTCTAACCAAAAATTATAATTATAATGTCTCCATGATATTACATGTTAAGAGTATTTTTAGAATATGATGTATTTTTAAAAGAAACTCACAGGGTCCATTTCAAAATACACTATTTCTCCTCCAGTAAGGGCAATTACAACTTGCCGCTGATTAACAGCACATCTAAAAATTGATCTCTTTCCTGGGGCTTTCCATTCATTAACTCTTTTGTCAGCTCTAATATGACGAATTCCGTCGGGGTAAATCTACACGAAAATGAATTAAGAATTAGTACATTACACAGCAGATACACATAAATGATTGTGGAGCTACACTATTGCTTTATTAGATTTCAACTGACCTGCACAAGAGCATCTTCCCCAAGAGTAGAGCACGATAAAGTAGGGGTCGTTCCCAGAAAACCAGAATCCGTTACTTCTTCTACGGTCTCACCGATGGATAAAACGAGGGTGGCGTTTACGAATGACACAATGATGTATGAGTCAAATTCATCTAATAAATGAAAAAATCAATGTTATGTCTCAAAAATTGGCTATGTTAATTTAACTACGTTGATTATTGTAAAAATTGATCAGCACAAGATTTTAATCATTATTTATCGTTAGTCTAACATGTGTAAACCATCATTTCAACTTTTGACTTTCAATTAAAACAGAATTTATTTTACACTTACCATCGGCTCTTCTTTTGACAGTCCAAACAGCATTTGGATTACCAGGCAATTCAGACACAGCCATTTCCGATACTTCCAGTCCATGTCGTAAAACTCTAAGCGAGGACCTTGGACCACGTCCGCAGAGCATATAGAGTTGAGGAGTATCCTCGTTGGCTGCGATTCAAATCATTTTGTTAGTCTTGGTTTCAATTCAATTGACACGTAACGTAAGAGCATGTAAACTTTGTAAACTCATATTTTTTACATACCCAAATCTGCAACTTGGCATGTTATGATTGGAGATAAAGAGTCCAACTCGTCAACCAAAACCAAATTTCTTAAATGTCTTGGTGCGAAGAAGAAAGTATCACCTTCTTCCAGCGGCATAGCAGAGCTGAATTCAGGTTCGTCATCATCATCCCCTAAATGGGCGATTTGGTATAAGTAGCTGTAAAAAATTAACGTATTTTATTACAAGCAATTCGTGTACTAAGTACTACAGTCTATACTATTGTTAAAAATTAGAAAATTGATCAGCACAAAATTTTTAATCATTATTTATCTTTAGTCTAACATGTGTAAAACATCATGTCAATTTCTATGAAATCTTAAAAGAGAAATCTAAAAGAGTTAAGCCGGAATTACAAGATCGGTTTCAATTATACTTACTGGTTTCCAAACTCCGACGCAACGAAGAGAAATCCAGTTTTTAAGACGCACATTGCTGTCGCCACCGGGGTTGTATCAAAGTATTTCAATTTGATCTCAGTTACCATGTCCTCATCAATCTCCAGCGTAATTTTGAATATGTCTCCTTGTTCCGTCTGCGCCAAGAAGAAAAACATGCTCTTCGTCTTATGAGCAGCTGAACATACAAAAATCATTCCACGTTCAGGATCGTCCAAATCATTCTGCACACCACAGTAAGATTCGCAAATTATATAATAAGGTTTCTTGTGAAACACGTCTTGTAGTAAATGTAAACTTCCACTTTCTTTTAAAAGTAGAGGTTAACAAATGTTGCAGCGTAAAATTCCAAGAAGCATCTGATGGTGTAATCAAATGCCCTAACGATGCTAGCTACTGCATTTTGTTTTAGCATTGATTAACGACCAAAATTTTGATTGTCAAAAAGATGGAGATACCACAATGCATAAAACCTTAATTGTGTAATTTAATATTTTTTAACTTACTCTCCTACGAGGAATCGGGCAACGAATATCAGGCTGATCTCCCAGATTTTTATATGTGATGTAATTTTCAGAACAAATCAGTACACCGCTAGGACCCTCATTTCCACCTGGCACAGTTATAAGGAAATTAGCGTGCTCATCTAATGCTTCACTGTACTTTCTGACAACATGATTTAATCCTAGATCAAGTTCATAGAAAGTGAGTGTTTGTTTGGTATTTTGAGCAGCCTCCCCAGTTGGATCTGTGTCTGCTTCCTATATAATTAAAATTAATTTAGATTTAACGAGTCATATTTCATACACTATATCATGTACTTAATATTGTGCTTTAGAATTATATCAACTAATTAAATAATAAATAAAACCTTACTTCATAGTCCATTTCTAAGCACGCAAACATTGGATTTTCAAATCCCACGTCCACCCCTACAATATGGTAAACAAAAGTATTGCTTTTATGGGCTTCTAGTGGAGAGGAAATGGTTAACCTAGCTTGAGCATCACGATTCAAAATATACACGAGTTTCTGTTTTTCTGTTGCACCTGAAAATATACAAAATGAAAATTACATCAATGTTTGTGATGTGCAGTCTAAAAACAATATTACTAGCACCCAATAAATCTCATTTTATTGATTTTAGTATTTACCAATCATAACAGCACGTCCTTTAGGATCAATAGCTAAATATTGTCCCGGTACAATTCTTCGGCACCCACTTTTGCCAAACGTCTCCTGATGAACTTTTTCAAACATATTTTTCATTATGTTGAACTCCAAAATGACTGTGCGCCCAGAATCCGATCCAACAACGATGTAATCTAAAAACGAAAGTGTATTTCATTAATATGTTGTGATTTATGTTAGGTTTACAGCTACAGCTTAGGTAGATTTATCTATATCTAGAAAATCTAGATCTACTTCTAGTACAGAAATATTCTGCTTTACTAACTTGAAAAAGATATTTCATGGTTACGGTTATAGCTATAACCATTACAACGCTTATCAAATTATTACGACTTTAATAGTTCCGTTGTAAGCGATGAACAAAGATTAACATAAATGATTTAAGAAATAATTACCTTTTGCACCTCCAGTCAAACGAAAGGCCATAAGAGATCTGATTACACCGAATATTTCTACACTCAGCAGTGTAACTACCTTGCCAGTGTTTGGATCAGGTCTCAAAATTTCTAATATTTTTCCTCGTGAAACTACAATTTCTTGCAGTTTAGATCCACTGAAGTTTCCGTGAATTGCATGGGTTATACCCGTAGCCCTCTGCAGCGTCAAATTGTAAAGATGCATTTTAAATGTTTAAGCCTGCAAAAATTAACAAAAAGATATTTTAGTCACGTATTTAATGCTGGCTAAATGTTACACTCGCTAGATTAAATTAAAGTTACAGATTAACATATGTTTCAGCGTAAAATTCCAAGTAGCATTTGAAGGATTTAAACAAATGCCCTAACGATGCTAGCTACTGCATTTTGTTTAGCATTGATTAACGATCAAAATTTTGATTACCAAAAAGATGAAGATACCACAATGCATATAATAAGCTTACTTATGTACAATCTACTATTACACCGTGTGTGCCCCTTTTTTGTGTTTAGTTTCATAGAATATATTTTTAAGAGGAAACTACCTTCAACTATTTGCTGGAAGATTTCCGAAAAGATCCAATTATGAAAGAATATCCTGCTGTTGAAGATCTTTCATTTAAAACTGAAAACTTACAACTTTACGACATTCAGCATCAGGTTTTTATATGTTAACAAAACATTTGAAGATGTTCTCGTCTCTAATGGACAATGATGATCACTTAAGAATCACTTAACAATAATGGTAATTAAAATTAACAACAAAACATGCCGTATGTGTTGTGGTGTGGTCCAACTGTCCAACACTGAGAGAAATGTATCCAGGTCAGGACCACCGGTTCAGAACAGTCTCCCACTAAAATGCCGATCCTCGTCGTAGTCGCAGTCGCAGTTAGTTAGTGCGTGGCAGAGTTTTTGGAATATTTGGAACATGCAGCTAAAGCAGCTATACAATTTGCCGACTGGACGCTTCAATTTATGCTTCCCTCCAGAAATCCAAACCTTTACAGTGTGGATAAATTTTATGCAAGGGAGCGTTGCGTTCTGTTTTACTTTATCGCAAGTCATATGATCAGATTCCTAACTTGAACCGCGGATACTTGATAACGAGACGAAGTAAACAGAAGGTAAAAGTGAAATTATTACTGCGTAAATAATAAACATAATTAAAATTAAAATTGTAAATAATTGCTGTTACTTTAATGGTGAATACAATCCAAAACGTGTATAAATATATTTTTGGTTTTTAAATAGTTTTGACATTTGGAGCGACGGTAGAGGAGTGGAGTTTACAATTGGAATCTAATTGTTTGTAAAATCAGCAGTCAGCTGACGAATTCAGCGTTTTTGCTGTTGTTCATTTTGTAAAACAATGTCTTCAGAATACGATGTACCAAGATCAGGAGGATTAAAATTGAAAAAAATCGATCACACCATTAAAAAGTAACAAATTTTAAATAAAACATAAAACATAAAAATGATTTTGTAAAGGTTTGTTAACATGATAGACGGTAGACGTTAAATTGCTCCATTTGACATTTTTCTATATTGTTTTTTATTAAGGAAAAAGAAGAAGAAGGAAATTGCGCTAGTTGTGGATGCTCCTCTTTCAAGATCTGTAAACGCTAATGAGTCAGATCAGCAGGACATAGATGCTGCAATTGAAGCAAAAATCCGTGAACGAAATCCACTAATGAACAAAACGAAAGCAGAGTTGCGCTATCACAAAATGCAGGAAACAATGGTAATTATGCGTATTGTATAATTCTGACATGCATGTTGGAAAAGTTATTTAATGCCTACCTTTTATCACTTTTAGTTTTTCATGAAATTGAATTTCATGTTTATAATATATTATAAGCTTAAACTGAATTAAATACTGTAGGTATATGCAATACTATAAATATTAAAAATCAAATTGTCATCTTTATAAGACAACTCTATGTCATTATTTTTGTTAAAAGGACATTCAGAAGAAATTAATTCAGTAAATTAGCAATAATGGTTAACAAATTGTTTCTGGACTAAATACATATAATATGATAACCTCGGCAGGTAGAACAGAGTTAGGAAATCACCCTATGGCTGGCCCGAATAGAAATGATATAATAATAATTACTTTCCTTTAAAACTTTTGAAGCATAATAGTGAACCTAATCTAATAATTGTGATTTTTTCCAATCTTACAGAAAGAAAAGCGAGTAATGGACAAAGCTTCAAAAACGCATAAAATGCGAGTGGAAGAGTTTAATAAACATTTGGATAACCTGACAGAGCATTTCGACATACCAAAAGTTTCATGGACGAAATAAGATGATACTACTCACTTGTACATATGTATATCTAATACTATTTTGATTATGTGTTGCTACTTTTCTGTTTCTTCAATAATACAATTCTAAATACAAGTAAACATTCTTTATTAGTATACCAGCTCATTGTTCCCACTCGGATATAACGGAGGTATTATATATGTACAGTACAGTATAAATTTTTTATAAATATACATTTTTAAGTATCAAAGCATCATATCATAATGTTATACACTAATTCACGTAATATTTCTTATTCCCCATCAGCTTGAAAAATGTAGAATGTGGAAATACTTACACGTACAAAATAAGTCAGACAACATATTTCAGTAAAATAGTTGTTGTGTAGTATGTACTGCACTGATAATGATTATATGCATTTATACATGAAACTATTTATGTCTAATCGTTTATACAATACAAATATTATATCATAAATAATGATTCCCATTTGAACAATTTAATGGAAGTAATACATTTATATGCATTAATTTCACGGATATCACCCACCCACCGCACTAGGCACGTTGAATCACAAATATGACATCCTTCAACCAGTAGTAGGCTTGGTGAATATCTCCTTCGCATATATAAGGAAGTTTGGACCATCTTACTACGTTCCACCCGTTAGGAGTTAATACCTTGTCAATAAAGTTGGCTACTTCTTCCTCAAAATTTTTGCCTTTTATTGGAAGAAGTTCTATTGGAGTGTGAATTTTGGGATCTTGACCTAAGTTGACATATAATAAATTAAGGTTGAGTGATACTATCCCATCAAGGTTATTTTGTGGCATAAGCCTTATTAATAATATTTAGTTTATTATTATCAAATTATCATTAATTTTTTATTTTCCTTCGGCTTTACTTGTAAAACTTGCACTGGATCAATGGACACTTACCGAATTCCACGTAAGGCTTGAAAGGTATTACGAAGGCAATAACAGCCAACCCTTGTGGATGAAGCACCTTCTGAATATTTTGGAGCAAGCTAATCGGTTGTTCGCATCTATCCAGCACATTTAAGCACGACACCACATCAAATCTCAAGTCAGTATTATTCCAAGACAGCTCGTCAAGAACTCTGTAATCATAAGTAATTATTAAAAACTAGCTTTACTAAACTTCATTGTAATCTACTCTACTATAGTTAATTGTCTATGTGGCACTGCGTGTGTTGTACCCTCTGACCTTTATGTTGAAATTCATTCGTAGATGTTTTTGTTCTATCGTATATCACCCACAGTATTCAAAGGTGGTTAGTTTCTTAGTCTTGGTGTTATGTAGTTTTTATTTGTGCTGCAAAAGCAGCTTTAGATTTACATTTTAAGATTACATATAATATTATAAAGCATCGGTATAAAAGAGTTTGTATAGGAAAAACATTTTAGTCTTTATATTATGTATATTAGATCTATGCCTAATCTAATTAAGTTTTTGAAAAGGGGAAGTTGGAAAGTTAATGACACTATATATGGTTCTCAGAATGCTGTATTCCGATATCAAGAGACAAGAATTGCTTTATTCGCATTCATGCAGTCTCTCTTAACGATCCTATAAGTAATTAAAAAAGTTCAATCTAATCAAATATGATGCTACTAACTTGGTATTTATGTTATGCTACTTAGAAACTCTATCCAACGCAAGGCAAGGGGTTGTAACAAATATATTCCAATTTCCAAGTACACTAGTACATAGTCCTAGCAAGTTACAGTAGAGCTTCTCGTGAACGGTTATAGTGTGTAGTATAGTATATATAGGTTTAAATTGCATAAGAGAGAGATTCTATTTTTATAAAACACCGTCACAAACACTATGTATAATTAGGATGAAATAGCTTCTTATAAGTACCTCTGTGGTATACATACTTATACCTCTGTTGACAAATTATATATCAAAATGTTGATTCGCTCATGACTTAAGCAATGAATTTAAATGTGAATACTAAGACTGTATGTAATTGTAATAGCTAAGGTGTACTACTACAACTTACTTGTATCCTTTCTTTTGCAACGTTGTTTTCATAGGTTTTGACATTTCCGTAACATACACGTTTGCAAAGCATTTTCTCATTCTGTCTGTAGTATATCCATCCCCAGCTCCTATATCAAGCAATGCGTTGTGTAAAGGACCGTCTTCATTCCATTGAATAAGTTGCTGGAATTGGTTCGTTGAAAACACTTGCATGGATCCTCTGCCAAGAAATCTGAAAGAAAAATAAAATACAAGAGCATGGAATATTTATTGTTAGCTACAATTCAAATCTAACTAAACGACTAAACATATCTACCTAATTGTATTAATTTTTCACATTCTTAAAGGTATCGTCATTTTAGTAGAGACAGAGATGTACTTCTAATATTATTGCCTCTGCTCTGAGCGCCGAGCGTAAGCATTCATTTCTCGTGCTGCACAATAATATTATTATTAAATATAGGTAGGTACTGTTATTCAATTCTTGCTTTCGCTAGCATGAAACCCGAAATAAGCACCGGGAGACGAACGTTGTCTATGTGGTTAATGACAATGGATGGAAGCAAGACGGTCGTTAGTCGTTATTAAGAATCAGGCAGCCAATTATGCGACACAGGATGATGGTTGGTGGTGGGGGTGATTATAACGAGAAAACGCTGAGTCGGAGATGGGGATAAAAATAGTTGGAGACAAATTAAAAGACGTGGAGTGGTTGGAAAAATATAAAAATGGTAAATGAAAGAAGTTTGAGGATTAGACTTGGAAAAAATGAATGCAAAGTACATGCATAATACACAGAGACATTCTATGTCAAAGTAATAAGAGATTCAAGCTACGTGGTCATGGTGGTGGAGGTTTGCTTAATGCATTATGGTATAGAGAGAAGTGAACCAGTCGGAGGGTATATTATTATATCATTATATAGTAAGAACACAATCTATAGGAATTGGTATAAATGGACCCTTCTACTTTCGTTGACATTGCACTGTGGTACATCGCGTGGATGCAAATGCAAAGCAAGAGCTTAAGACTGCACATAGAACAGAGGATGAAAACAAACTACTAAAAGCATAACTCCGACATTGAGTTGATGTCACGGTGTTGTATAGAGGTAAAGTGGGAGAAATGGAAAGTGAAGGTTTTCGTTATTTCGTATTACATCACTAACTGAATAGTCGGAGAGCAGACTTTAGAAATGAGAGCAATATAATTGAATGGTTAAGAGAGGGGACATTAACGAGAGAAAAATTCAAAAACATTTCCTCTGTTTAAATTGTACGTAGGAGGAGGACGAAGCAGGAAGGCAACCTAATCCTTTTTTCATCAAACGAGCTTGATATCCCAAAGAAACTCACAATTTAATCTAAGATTAATTAAAACTTTTTCTAGTACTACTACTTGAGATATGTGGGCTCAACGGTGGTTTGCATTTTCTCTGCGAGAGAAAACTCGTTGATTAAACTTTTTTCTCTCTCCTCCTGTTTCTTACGAGGCTTCTTAAATTACTTAATACATTGCATTGCATTCGAGTAGATTCACAAGCCGGGGTAATTAAATTGAATTGATGCTCGTGCACTTTCTTGTTAATAAACGAGACAAACTTTGGGTCCTGAGAGCAGCCTTATCGGGTCCATCGAGCCGAATCAACTATTCCCATCTGAGACGTCTTCTTTCGACAAACTTTTGCTAATAAGAATGACTGGATGAAGCTGCTGCTGTGAACGAAGAGGCGACACTCGGATACACAGTCAGTCTTTACTTGTCACAAAAGCGTCACTTTTTCTTCAGTCTTGTTCATTAGTGAAAGACAAGAGGGAACGGCCAATTGATCCACTCCAATGAATGAATAATGATTTTACCAATTTAGATTGTGATAAGGGGCCAAGTAAACTTAAGCTGATCATCGCTGAGTTGAGCTGACTGAATTGAACTGAGCCGAGAGCCATGTCATGATGGCACAGCATGTAATGACTGACTTTGCCCCGGCATCTACTAGAATCATCTCATCGACTCTAATGGTTTATTGGTTCCTCTCCATTTTAATTCTTCTGCACTTCAAATCAACAGACCCATAAACTAACTTTTCGTATACACACACAGAGGAGCCCAGTGTTGATAAATACCAGCAATTGTTTGAATGATCAACTATCGATATGGATGATGGACATGGGCGTAGTATCCATATTGTGTACGGGTTGATGTATCATAACCATTGTCACTCTCGGTGGGAGGTATGTACCATCGTGAATTCGATACGTAACCGAGCGTCTCTACTTTAAAGTAGATACCGTCCGTACACAATAACCACTCAGTATTCCACCATATTACACCACCACGACGGTCAAGAACGCATGACTCGTCAAAAATGAATTCCTTAACTAAAGAAGTACCTATTATTGGAGCTGTCATAAGCATGATTGTTAATGCATTAACATTATCATGTATTACTTAATAATACTTCAATGCTTATTCCTGCACTCAACCCATAAAATCTACATTCATACAGGTACATCTGATTAACAATTATCTCTGTGTATAAATAATGCAGTGTAAATGCAGTTTTATGTAACTGTAAGGAATGTATCCACCTTTACCCACCTTAAATGTGACTACCAAAATGTAATTATACCTACATACATAGGTTAGCTATATATTATAAATCTGCACTTGGGTCGAGATGACTTATCTGAAATTCAAGTCTCATTTTATTCCTTTTCTCTCACAGATGCAATCTCTTTCACGAGTCACGACAAAGACATTACAACTCTAAGAGTCAACATGAAAGTGAAAGAAAACTTGCTGTATATGTACGTGGTATACATATTACATGTAAGCATGCGAGAGTCTCAAGTTTCAAGAGCGTTCAGTTCTGCATGCGTAGAAATCGCAGAGCAAAGATATTACATTAGCATTAGACTATAATTACACATAGATAAAAGAAGTGTACATTTCTTGTGAAATTGTGGTTACTATAAACAATGTATCATTCTGATTTAATTTATAACATATATTTTTGCCTTTAAGATAACAGTAGTACTGTAAAATAGATCATTGCAATTACGATATGAATCATTAATCACTAGTTTGGAACATCAAGTAGCTTCGTAGAGACAGTTGATATTTATTGAATCTGGTTATCCGACTATGAACCTGAGTTTACGAAAGTCAAGGATCAAGGACTGTTAATTTAGCAGAGGTGTGAAGAGAACACAAACAAAAGTCTAATCAAATTATCATTTTGACTGCCTCCAAGGCAGATTGAGTGCAAGAGTGTTTGCTGAGTCTCACACACACTACACAGAGATGTGTAGGAAAAGGAAAAGAAATCAAGGGAGCCACTATTACAACGTAAAAGGTAATGCGACCCGGGTGATCATCATCTATCTGGCAACCCACACATATACGTATGTGTATAGCTAGACAGTCACAGGACGAGCCGTTACACCTATTACCACATAAACCTACGAGTAAAGTAGATTCCAGAAGTTTCTTTGATGCATAATATGGTGTAATAGAATAGCAGAGGAAAGATTAGCGGGGTCGGTTGGATTAACTTGGAACATCAGGACAGAACAGAATTTCTCCTAAAGTGTGCATGTTAACTGTTCCGAAGATGAACATAAAACTGATTTTATATTCAAGAGGAACGGGATATCAGTATCAGCTCACATTTACTACTTGTACTATCTGTACTCTTACATACTATTTACATCACATGCCTGCACAAAACAGAGGCATAAAGAAAAGCTATATAATTTCTGATATGGTGTATAACAAATGAGTAGAGGGTGCAGGGGTTAATCTTCTCTGCCTACACGTCAGATGCTTATCACGCGTCTAAATGCTTGATTAATGAGATATTAATAAACACTGCGGGTAGGCTCACACAAGCTTGAATTACAAATTAATAGCATCCACGTTGGAAGAATCCTCTTGTATTATTCGGCCGTCTGTCTCACACATTTCAAAAGGATCTTTTGTACCAACGCATACGGCTCGAGTGCTTGTGCCACTAAAACTCATAATAATAATACATGCCATGTAGCTATAGATAGGTGTACGCTTTTACGCTATTCATACAGCACGCATCATATTATGCAGAGCACACAGTTCAACTTAATGAAAAAATCATCTAGTCTCTTAACTACTAACGCTTTACGATTCATTTATGTACCAACACGAGACTCAGTTCTGTCTCTCTCCAATCCTTATCAAAATAGAGAAGCTTTTCATTGAATCGGATAATACAGAGAGAGGGATGAGTAGAGCTAAGGTAAGGCATCCCAGGTAAGTAACTCCAAATAAGTGCTACGATTGAAAACATGTAGGGTTCAGAATAAAAAACGAAAACTATTTATTTTCTCCTTGTAGGGGGTTGGTAACACATAGCACTGCTGCGAGCTCGAAGACAAGTCATTCTTTAGCATAAACGGACAATAATTTTAATAGAGCTGATGCTCATTTGCATAGATGAGCTTCACACGTAGGAATCGAGGGTGAATAGGAGGTAGGTCCTTTTCACAATCCGCTCTCAAACCATTGCCTATTATATTAATGTTTCATCTCTGTATGCACTGCATACCGCTGAGCTCATTCCATGATATGTTACGGACATTACATTAACACTTACACACAGATTCAAGTGTCGAGAGCATACATAACATCAGAACATCACATAATGCATATACATAAGTAGTTATACTGTTATATAATGTATAGGTAAATAATTTTGACAAGAAAAGACGAGAGAGATTCTTTAGAAACAGCTATATCGGATCGTTATATTACACTCGGGGCTCACCCTGTCAAATTACATGTCTATATGCCTGTACAATGTACACATTATGAAGGTAGATAGATATTGTGTAATATTCTTACTGCAGCAGGAGCTTTAGAGATAGCAGGAGGAAAAGAAAAAGTTCAGGAGAGACAAAGCAAGATCTGGTTTCATCATCAACGAGGCAGGACAGGGCGTGTGTCACATTCGCATTCACATCATATTACAGATTTTTCTTAAGTCCTACAACAACAGAGTGCCGCAGCCGCCCATGAGAAATGAAACATATTCTCCCTTCGGTGGAAAAATAATTAGCATTTCCCTTTCTCTTATAATTTTTTGCTCGACTAATGCTACATCCTCTGCTGTTGATAGCGTTGATGCTTCTTTTCAGAGCGAAAGAATGAGACGATACACCAGAGAGCTAATGATGTCTAACTTTTGTCAGTGGGACGTCCTTTTGTTTCCATACACACAATTTTCCTACTTTTTTGATAAAATGATCCATGTGGCTATCTTATACACATTTACAAACTACTATAGTATGTAACAAAATTGTGCGTACAATGAATGTAAGGTACAATACAATACCCTATATACACTAGACTAAGCACAAGACAACATTGTAATAATAATCATAATAATACACTGGCAGCCAGGCAGGAGTAGGGAAATGAGAAAAAATGAGAACGTGGTAAGAACATTGAGACTGAGAACTGAGCTTGATATTTTGATAATGAGACCAGCAGGCCAAACGAGGGAAAAAATTCACTGTGTCATTATATTTCCAGTTCTTTTCACTACATCCACCATTAAGATGATTAATTCTACGTAATCACGTTAATTTGATGTCTTTCATTATGTTTCTTTTTCAGGGATACACATGTAGTTTACTCCGGTCTCAAGAAGACCTTTGAAAGAGCATCTAATACATTAGCAGCTACCAAATACAGCTCATAAAGGTAAACCTTTAGAACACAAACAGATCATAAACACCGTAAGCACTAAGCACAGAAATACATCGAATTAGTACATGTTTAGAACATTGAAAGAACTGAGAATTGTATAGAAACCTTACTATAAAGCAAAATATAAAACTTACAGAATTACAGCACAAATCAAATCATCTACCTCTAATGGTTTTGTCGCCTTTACATATATACAACACTACATACATGTGTATACGAAATAATAGACCCAAATACATTCTATGCTATGCCAGTATCAAGTATAACGCATCCTAATAGCGTACAGACATCGACATCACTCAGACCCTGAGTAGTCTTCGCCATTTCTTGTCTGAAGTAAATTTAATTTGGGAGAAGTTCTCGATGAAA
The DNA here is from genome assembly GCA_019776165.1 of Pogonognathellus flavescens. NCBI lineage: Eukaryota > Metazoa > Arthropoda > Collembola > Entomobryomorpha > Tomoceridae > Pogonognathellus > Pogonognathellus flavescens. Next base: position 19,314 of record JABASD010003280.1, read on the forward strand.
AGAAAAGAAAGAAATTAAATCCAATTGAGGTTTTCCTGTTCAAGTTAGACTCTTCAAAGGATGGATGGATCATTGCCTCTCCTCTGTTGTAGCTGCTGCCTTTAATTTGAGTTCTTATTTCTCACTGTCGCATACTCGCTGTTTGGCATTTACTTTTACTTTTCCAGTTCTTATTCTACTCAAAACGGAATCTTAAATGGTAAATGAGTAGCCTCAAAATACTTAAACCTAATTACAAGTAGTTTTGTACAATTTAAATACTCCAGCTTACTATATTGGTACATTACTGTGTGTTTACATGTTATGTGTATCTCTTACATTCTTTACTGTGAGTACATAAATTGATTGACTAATTATTGAGAGTGGATAATAAACAACGAAAAAGGATTCCGATGAAGACAAACAAGGACTCGCGACTTAAAGTATATCAATGCAATATCAAGCTCCGTAACAAAGAAAGCGGTATTTCTGTAGGTGGACTGGGGCGTGACACCAGAATGTATCCATGTACCAATTGCTCAGACATGCTCTTTTTCCGGATTAGAGGAAATGTCCGCTTCAATGAATGGACATTGGCGATTTATTGGAGACATTTAATGGAGCTCTCCGCTTCAGCATTCCACAACGAAAATCCTACTCTGAATCAGATTAGATAAGACTCACAATCCTTTACTTTCTCCCTTTTGCTGACTACACTAAGTCAAGTCCAGCCTACTCAAACAATCTGAATCAGAAAACAGTCCATCCATGCACAACATTGAACCTCTTAGACTACCAGCACAAATTACTAACGTGTAACGTCTCAGTTTCTGCCTTGTCTCATCTTATCAACCAGTCGGATCAATATTTAAATTTGGCCTTCGCTGGGTATTCAAATGATCTCAAACGAAAAGACCAAGTCAAACGCAACGCCAAAATACGAAAGTCATGTATGAATAACCATCGTGTCTCAATAAAAGCACAATCTTATACGTGGACTTAAAATTCAATATTGAACACTTTACGGTAAAAAAGTATAGCCGTACAAAAACGTAACTTACGTAGATAGATTCAAAGTGCCTGTGTTAAACAAAAGAATCCTAAGTGCCATTTACTTAACTTATCACCATCCGACTGATCAGACCATCACAGTTAATATTGAAACAGAATCAAAGATACAATTTTATTTACTAGACTGTTCAATTTAGACAAATTGCATAGCACACCAAAGATTGAATGATATCAGGCAGTTAGAATAGAATTTGATATCCCACGTGTATTAATCATCGCTTCATGATTTTCCATAATGCGACCACAACAAACAACTGCAACTATGTAGAGTGCATTAGGGATTTCAAATTAGAATGGTCATCTGAACCTGAACTACCTATTAATAATGTAGTTACGTGCCCACTTGCATGCGTGTAATCTGTATAGTGAACTGAACTGCATACATTATTGTTGTAAAACAGATAAAATAATAATAAGTAAGTGAGGTGAAGTATGGGGCTCTGACAAAGTCACTCATGGATTTGCTTCGTCATCTTAAGAACAATTGGTAAAAGGGCATTACCAATAAGAAATGGTAATTAAGATGGTGACCAGGCGTGCGATTTGTCCTATATTTTGTGAGAGTAGGGAGATTTTTATGTAACTGCAAAAGTGAGAGTGGGGTTTACATCGGTGCACGATCGAAGGGCCAAGACTCTCCGGGGTCACA
>JABASD010003281.1:0-21006 GCA_019776165.1 Pogonognathellus flavescens
TGCAAATGACCAAAAATAAGTTTTAAAACATATTTCATTACTGTGTCATTTTGGTAAACCTTGAAAAAAGGTCAGTCTTTTACTGTTTTACTACTACTGATTTTGGTAAAGTAGAAAAATTATTTTGTGAATTTTGAATAAAAAATATTTTATTTCTTTTACTTCTTTTACTTCTGTTGTCAGGGAATAAAAGAAAGATAGGGCGAGTAAACGCACATTCCTATCCTAAAGCCGATATTTAATGAACACAAAAGCAACGTTGCGGAGGATTCATCATTCATGAGAAATATTATGTTCTTAGAAAATCTTCTTAGAACTTGACTGTGTCACTGTGTGATTGCCTTGATGTGCCGTTAATTTTATTATTATTATTCCGCCAAACTAACTCAAAAATCGGAGAAACTAAACTATTATATCGTGCAAAATGGAAAACGATGATAAGAAGGATAAACCTGTACCCGGCCCTTCGGGTTCCTCCAAGAAAGGAAAAAAAACAAGAGCACGAACCGCTAAAGATCATCTACTAGCTTCTTCTTCTGAACCAACCAGGGAAAAAATGGCCAAAATCTGGGCAAAAGATGACGATGATGATATTTTTGATTCTGGCAGTGATGCCAATTTGGCCACGACCAGTAGACATGTTAATATCATCGAGGAAAATCTGTTGAGTGACACAAATGCAGAAGAGTTAGAACGGTTTCGTAAAGAGCTAGAACTTCTAGAACCGGCTTCTACCCAACTTACCCAAGAAGTCGGTTTTGAACCAGCAAACGTTGTTAAACTGATCTCTTCATTGAGAGCCACTCGTTTAATGAAATCGATGAAATTCCGCATGAATTGGGAAGAGTTTGTTAGAACGGTCAAAGTACATGAAATGTTGAAGTGTTTAGAAGTAGAGCACAGAAAATTAAAGGTAAATAATACAACCAGGATTAACTTTAAAAAAATTAAAGCTTTCTTAATATTATAATAATAATTTTATCATTTTCTGTGTATTGTAAAAAAAGATTTTGAAGAAGCACACATGTGAAGTGCAAAATAGTTCAAAAAATGCAAAAATTGCAGAAGCAATTCGCAGTGGTGAAATACTGCACGAAGATGACTTTTCAGATGACGAGCAAGATGGTGTAGAAAATAATTTGGATGAAATAGAAACAGAGAATGAAAAGAGAGGAAGAAGCAAAAGCAGAACACATTTAAGACGTACTAAATCGCGCAGATCAATCAGCAAAGGAAGTCATAAATCTTCGGATGACGGTCACATATTCTCTAATTTAACGATAAAAGAATCTGAATTAGAGAAATTAAACCGGAGGAAGAATATCAGTGATGAAGAATTTGAACAAATTGTTGCCCTGTGTGAGGTAAGCATTTTTTTACACCATATGAAGATTAAATCTTAAAAATTGATTGGAAATTCTTAGCTATATAATTTTGTAATTTCAACAGGATAAATTCGAGCAAAAAGCTTTACGAGTTGCCTTCGCAGAAAAACGAAGTCGAGATAAATATTTGCATAATGCCAGCGAGATTCGCAGAATGACTTATGATTTCATCAATGGAAAATTTTTTGCAAACTTTATGTTCATAATCATCATTCTTAGCACTTTCGGAATTTTCTTACTGACTTTCGAAGTCATATCCTTGCGTCGACGTAAGTAATACTAAAATACAGTTTTTCATTCATTAAACTTTATTTTGTTTTCATATTTCGAATAACATATTTGATATTATACACATTCTTTGGATTTTGAAACAAAGGAAAGTTTAAAATATAAACATACGTAGTGTACTTACAACGGGGTATGCGTTATTTTTGTCTTCGCTAAACTAGGAAAGTTTATGAATGCAAGTTTCTGTAATAATTGCAGAAATATCAATACATTGAAAATCTTAGCAAAAAAAATTTATTACCTAAAGGAGTATGAAATTGAAATGATTGTTTTCTGTGTAGAATACCCTCTTATAATAATGGATGCGTGTGTGATGGCTATTTTCATAGTGGAAGCTGTCTTGAAAATATACATTTACAAAAAAGATTACTTCACCAGAATGTGGAATCTTTCAGATATGCTCATAGTAATCGTTCATTTTGTGTAAGACGCAATAAGAATCGATAAAATATTTTTTGAATCAAGTATTGTAAGGTATTTAATATGCAGAAAGTGAAAATATTATTTTTGTTTAATCGTATTTAACACAGGGAGGTGTTTGTCGATTTAGTTACAAATTCCCTGGCCCTTAGTTCGGACATAAACACACATCTGTTTTTCAAGATGTTAAAATCGATGCGAGCGCTTCGTCTTCCTCGAATCATAAAGTACACATCACATATTTTAAATTCTTATTAAACCAATTGTGAAATATTTATAATTACAAACACTTTACGTTGTTTTCCGATTTTCTTTAGATTTTTGCCGAATTTACAAGTTATCGTGTCAACTATTATACAGTCCTTCCTTTCCCTGGGGTCTATTGGAGTTCTCATGTGTCTCTTCATTTGTAATAAATTATATCCATTATTTACTACAACGAACAATGGCGTATCTAGAATTTTGTAATGGGGAGGGCTCAGGGGTAAAATTAGCTTTACAAAGTTTAGGAAGCTGGGGAACTCAAGCCCGGTTAATCCTTACATAGATACGCCCCAGATTAATTATTAACTTGCAATTATAAATTTGTCTATTTGATGAAACTTTAAATAGAAAACGTATTCTTTTTGTTTTAGATGTATTCGCTGTAATGGGGAAAGGTCTATTTAGTGAGGACAACCCGGAAAAATTTGGATCAATTTGGGCTTCTGCTATAACTCTGTTTCAACTTTTGACCTTAGATGATTGGTTTGGATTAGTCCAGAAAATCGATAAGATCGAGAAACCTGTTCAATATTGGCTAAACTTTTTCTTTCTCTTTTGGTACATCGTGATAGAATATTTTGTATTCCTCAAGTAAGTCAAATCCCGATATAATTTTTTATGCAGCTATTATTATTGCGTCTAGAATCCTATGAATTATTGATTTGTTTTACATATCTCAACAGTCTGTTTGTAGCTGTCTTGGTGGATAATTTTCAATTATCACTTGCCGAAGCGGAAGTCAAAAAGGAAAAAGAAAGCATAAACTACGGCGGTGAGGAGGAAGAACTGCGACAGTACTTTGAAGAACAGGATATTATCTCAGCTAAATCATCAGGCATTATATTTTAATTTTATATTTTTATGTAATACTAACATTCAAGTGTAAATCACGCAAATGTATAATTTTGAATAATATATAAGTAATGTTTTGTTTGAAAATTAAGTGACAAACGATTCAGACGAGGAAGGATTTGATAACGATTCAGACGCAGACTCCGAGTTTGAGTTGGCAGTTGAAGATTATTATGGACATGAAAAAGGAAGCAGGTATTTCGATAACTTAAAAACATTGTTTCACTTCCTTTTTAAAAAACCTATAATTAAAAGTAACGGTAAGCTCCATTATTATGTGCATTAAATGAATAAGTATGAATATGTTTCTGAATTCTTTAGGGAAAGTGCCATGGTGGGCAAAACTCTTAAACATATGGCATCCATTGATTTACAACGGTTCATTTGGGGACGTAGATTAACCGTATTAAATGGTATTTTGGATCGAGCCACTCTGACAAGGGTAAGATTATACTTATTACTCCTATATTAAAATGCTAGTCAAGACACACATACATTTTCTTTTCTGTGATAATACTTTGATAATTATTTTATTACTTATAGGCAAACACATATTGGAAAACTAAAAAGCAGGAGGAGGAAGAAGCAATGCAAGATCTGGAATCTAGCAGTGAAGAAGAAAATGAGCACGACAAAGAATTTAGAGAATTAAGAAGAAATAATCATGTTTCAAATATCTCTGTACATAAAATTTATTAATAGTATCTATACCTTTAAGCTACATTTACATTACAGCATATGATAATATAATTAAGATATATAGTTACTCTAAACATATACTACACATAAGTGACAAAAAGACATGTAACATATCAGTGCTAGTGTAGTATCTTCGTACAAAAGGGCGTTATGACTCTTAAATAGAAGACTGATTAATTGATCATGAACTAAATAATGATTAAAAATAAGTTTTTTTTCAGAATCTCCGGAGTCAGGCTTTGTATATAAATCTGTTGACTTTCTCAACAACTTTAATCACTAAAGGTGTTGAGAAATCTATATACATTAATTAATGTATAAGTATAGATTGTTTTAAAATGACTTCACCGAAATAATTTTTAATATAGCGCACGTGTGTACGTTTTAAATAGAAGTTCTTCAGCTCAATAACGGTGCTTGCAATTACGGTATTAATTTTCTCTTTCACTCTTTAATGTGTGTAGGGGATTAAAATAAAATGTACGGAAAAGTCTATAAAGTTAGTATCAATCCATGTTTTATATTATTCTCACTAAATTAATTCAATTCAAATATATAACGTTTATGGAAAAGTTTGATTATTTTTTCTAAGTATTATTAATTGCATCATATAAAATAGTAAATGATTTAAATGTCAATTTCTCAAAGGAAAGGATAAAATGTGTAATTAACTTAGATATCCTGTGCCTTTGTATCATTGGCAAAAATTAAAATCTACTATTATATTATCGTAGTGAGTATGTATGTATAATATGTATATCTGTACTTATACAGTACAGATAATAATAATATATTCCCCTCCGACTAATCAGGCGAAGGCATTAGGTGATGTGTTTTTCTTTTGAAGTCTTAAGCTTTTCACCTTCATTTTGTATAAAAGAAGGATTGCATCGATAAATCAAGCAAGTTGAAGATATAGATAGGATGGAATAATATTGTTAACCATCATATAGTAGAGTCTGAGACACAGACTTCTTTCTACATTAATCTACAGCTAAGGTCAGTTTGTCAACGTACTCTGTCCTTCGATTGAAAATCCAACAAAATTGGACTTGCCTAAAAACAAAACACTTCGTACATTTATTATTGCCTGTTGTAAAGAAAAGACAAGCTGATGTCCTTAAAAGTTAATACTCTCTTATGGTTGTAGTGTTTACGTTTACAAAGTATTCCTTCGTGTACAAGTTCATTACTGCAATAACAACAGAACAAAACAGAAGCTATGAAAACAGAATTGAGGTAGGCGCCACAATATACAGCCACAGAACCTTCTGTGGTCATGTTTTTTGGAAACAAATCCTTTGCATACTCTGTTAAACTTAAATCATTTGAAAATTGAGTTTGCTGACCTTAAAAATGCATTAGAATATGTATTGTGGATGTAAGTGCAATTGATTTACAGTTAGCTCAATCGACATGACCAACTAATGCTAATGTTTTTGTATTTTGTGCATAATATTATTCTAATACATGTATTAACCCTTTTTACTACATTATACGACATTACTGTTCTCTATGCACTCACAGACTCACGTACAATATTAATAGGCAACGTATAATCTATTTACCTCAATATTCACCGAATCACTTTTCTCGCCTTTTTCCTAGAATATTTTATTGCACATGTACCTACAGTAGTAGTAGTGTGGTAGTAGCTGTATACTAACTCGAGGAAAAGATTAAAATAAATAAATTACACCTTCATCTTGCTGTGTGTTGTATAATTATTGTTATAACGTGCTTGAAAGATCATCCCATAATATATTTCAATTTCAAGCTTGCCCACAGTCATAGTACTTCTCCCATGTAAGTGTAAGTACCTTTCTTTAATACTAATACATATCATTAAAAAATAAATAAATAATATGATGTAATATAAATTCTCCCGTGTTCTTTTTAAAATCTCATTGTCAGAAATTGGTATTATTGTGTACTCATGCATAATTCTTGTAGTACCTATATACTTATAGGTTTAAGTCATGTTTAACCACATCAACAATCTTGTACAGTTGCATATGTAATCATCCCTGTACCTCAATAACTGTACCTGATAATACCTAAGTGCGTTTTGACTTAGGGAAGGTCTCAAATCATTTTCTTGAGACTTAAGGCCCTACTAATACTTATAATGGTGAATTATACACCCCTACAGTTATAAATAGATGTACAAAGAACAAAATGCTCTTTCGTTTTGATCTGCTATATATAACGTTACTATTTTATAATGCAGAACATTTATCACGTACTTAACAAAAGAAAAGATATACAAATGGTATACACTTGTATACACAAGCACATGAATGGTTTATATATACTAATTTCTAACAAATAGGCATTTTTATATCTATGTACCTATATTAATAGTATTCTTTTATTTAATATTTATTACTTGTCCAATATAGGTACTATTTATACCGTTGTATAAGATGTGTGTATGCCCACAGCTTAATAAATTATAGATAAATCACACATAAATGGAAATATTCATGGGATTTCATGTCTCATGTGTATCTGTCAGTGTATATGAATCTTACGCATAAAGAAGGAAAAGAATCACTTCTATTTGTAGGCAAGGCTATTTGGTATAGTGTACTATCTGTATATACTTAGATACAAAGCATCATTATTATGCTAGTTATAAATATATAGCCATGCCATCTCAACATTGTTTATATTATGCATTTATCTTATCCAGTTGGTGTTGTTAACCTTTTTAAATGCAGCAACCAACTGTATGTGGTAGATTTGTATATAAATACTCGGGGCTTGGAATATTTGTACACACAATGTATTTCCAAAGCTCCGTAAACATATTCTGGAAGAGATCCAACGTTTTAAACATATGATATCGCCGTATCCCTTGAGAGATTCATAATGAGATCCGACATCGTACCACACAAAACCACAGCAAAACCAGCATCCATCCGAGAAGTCGTTTCGAAATCTACTACACATAATAATAAGCCCCTGCCTATAGTCTATGTCTTGCAGTTGTACTATACATGTGGTAATAATACTTTGTAGGATTCTACAACACAAGAACCCAACGAAACGCAACGAAAACGAAACGCACCAGAAAAAATGACGGAGCGAGAGAGAAAGATGAAGCCAAGCGAGCCTTTAGGGTGCAGACAAATAAATCCTCAAGTACCTCTTGGCATGTGAAGTGCATGTGCACACTATTACATTACATTACGACCTAATGCGATCGTAATAATATTTTAAAATTCGGTAACTTTACTTTTATCCTTAGTAGATGATGATAGTGGTATCATAATAACAATAATAATAATATTACCATACTTACTGCTACTACTTACTTATAACAAATTATTTCCCATAAACGAACAAGAACAAGTCATGTTTTCAACCTCCTTTCCTAAACTTATACTGATTACGTATTGTACAGTAAAGTAACCCCCTTTTATACCAAGTACTTTGAATTTACTCTATGGTTTAGTTTTCCTTTAGAATTATTTACTGCATATAACAAGTCTCATTCAGTACAGTACTGCTAAGATTTTAGATAAGTCTCATCTGAGTGACAAAATTAGCAAGAACCCTCATAGAAGCAAAATTCTGTGACTTTCAACAATCTGTAACACTCAATGAACTGTTGGTATTCATTTGACTTGAATTATTATTATGAGTTGGCTGTTTAATTTAAATTAACTATATTATACATCATATTCAATACAAACTATATAAATACATTGCTTATTTACTGTGTAATAATTACAGAATACTTAATTATAAGTCTTACGTAACGACTGTACTTAATTACTCTATAAATATCCAACTCATCTAATTACGACGAATACTATTGCCCTTATTTTGTACCTTCATTCATGATTCATGATATATTACCACAATAGTATTTTACATGCGTATCCTGATCATTACAAACAACACGCAGTACCTGCCATATCTGTACTAATAGTACAAGTGTGTATGTATTTGCTTTGTTAATCCATCAACATTTCTTCAAATTGAACATTAAATTAAACTACTTCATATAAATCTGCTTAATCTACTATATAAAGTAAAAAACACTTACAAAAATGCATTTGCCGGTGTAAGACACAACTAGAGATATGAAATATGCTTTTAGCACTGGCAGTATACTACTAGTTAATAAGTAAGATAAAGATTGTGGACCTTGTACTTGTAAGTTGTGTAAATAGTTGGGTTTATTTTTATTTAAGCATTAACAGCAAGGTAAGGTAACGGTTGTTTGAATGTTACGCAATGAACGTAAAAGCGTATAGCTCTTCTACTTAAGGCAAAGTGAGACAACTTCAATTATATGTAAAGGGATGGAGTAGGCACTTGTTCTATAGGATATACATGTATAGTTATTATATACTACCACTACTACATAAGTAAGGAAAAAAGGGATGATGATATCTGCTGCTGCTGCTACATTTTGTGGAACAATAATAATAACCATGATAATGTCATAACCACCGTGAGCAGAGTAATCGCCCTGCGCTGAGAGTGACTGGAAGGAGTTGAGGAAAGTTTCTACTTGTGATCCTTAAGGATTACGAGTTCAGCTACAGAAGATTTCCACTCTGTGTCTCTATCTTCATTCTTCCCTGTGTAAAAAACAGTTTTTTACAAATCCAAGAAGAAGTGCTACACAGTAAAGATGTAGCCACATAATATTATTTCTCGAGTAGTGTCAAGTGTTTATGTTGTAGGTAAGGACAGTAAATACTAAGTATTTGGAAATATGACAGGAAAAATATTGTTATTATACAAAGTACAGTCAAGTGATTGGCTGGAGGCTGGCAAGGAGTAAAAGTAAAACAGTTTGTCCATTCAGAAGGAAAGGGGACCCTTAAAATCCCTCATTACCTCACTTTGCACGTAATGATCTGTATTTTTCCATGCGTACTCTCTATTCTTTTTCCACAACACTTCCCTACCTACTCGGACACTACTACCTTAACAAAATATAAAAACCTGTGGTTTTCCACAATCGGATCTTACAAGATCCCTATACACAAGACATCCTCATCCTTATCTTCAATTCAACACATACATATACCTATGATCTACATTTAGTGCATAGGTATATATATATATATATATATATATTATAAAGAAATTTTTACCTTTCCCTTATATAGAATCGTACTTGTATGTGTAGTAAGATAATAAAAAATGATCTGTGTATGTAACACAGACGAGCCTCTTCAGATTTCATCCCGTATAAAAACTCTCCTAAGTAATATTATAGCGTGTACATATTTATATTATGCCAGGTATGTTTATAATAACGTATTTTACATGTATGGTCCATGTGTATCCTTAATGTACCTACATATACAACCTTATTACTAAATCCATGACATATACGCGTTTTTGTGCTGTATATATTTATGTAACAAAGTGAGAGACAAGATATTATAAATGTGTTTGTATATATATAGGTATGGAATATAACAAAGTAGTTTTTCAGTATATAGGAAAGGTATATTAGTAAAAGAGTAGTATTTGTTTTGTATTCCTGTCTTGGCTCGTATTCCTCTTTCCTGGTAATCTCTCTCTGGGTTATGTTATGTTTTGTTAGGTTGTTGGCTGGCTCTGACTGTATATAGTAGCTAAGTATATCTGAGAGAGAGTGAGAGAGTGGAGTTTGTCATCTTTTTTTAGTAGGGCATTAGTTACAACATGAAGTATATAGACAGCAATGGTTATAATGTGTTTTGAACGAGAAGTGTTCGTTTTTACACACAGAAATGCTACTTCTCTACTACACAGAAGTTGCTGACTGCTGAACTGATTGTGTGTAATGGCATTGTCTCTTGCACTTATAACGTCGGATACGTCCATTCTCCAAAAGATCTCTCTGCTACACTTTGTACTGTGTCTTGTCTTATGTGTAGGTAGTATTCTCTGGCAAAGAAAAGAAAAAGAACATATTTTCTTAAAAATTATTGCCGGGGAATTCTATTGTATTGTGCATTGTACTACACGTAGGAACATGTTAGGTTATTATAGTGAAGACAGAGAGTTCCTTTGTATTCGGTGAATGTAAGGAACGTTTTGCAGAGAGAGAAGATGAGGTTGCATGAAAAAATACTAAATATTATGTTGACTCTGTTGTACGGTATCTTTCGTGGAATCGTCTGCTGTTTGTGATGTTTAGAATCTCTTTGATACTAAATGAGAAATGAACTGGAACTGCATGGAAAACTGTTTGTAAACAAAGTAATAAATACTATCTACAGTTCAGACACAAAATATTTCAAATTGTTTCCAATGAGAAAAGAAGAAGGAGAACAGAAGAAAAAAATCAAATAGTAAAAGCTATATGTAATAGTACAACATCCGTTTTTCCTACTTTCTTTTTATTAGGACTGTTCATTTGAATTCATACGACAGATCAGGACTCAGGAGAGATCCGTTGCATTGTAACAATTCTTTGCATTGGTAAAATACAGAATTAATGAAATACATGTCGTACTTTCCCTATATTGGTACATCTTTGCTTAAAAATGCATTTTTTAGGTTTGTTCCGGTTTTTTCTCGATATTTTAGCAAAAAATATTTTTGCATGTTGTATTTTGCATGTAGGAGCTATAAGGAATCGCGTTATTTCAGTTGGATGTTTCTGCTATCGATGATACTTGATACACTTTCTTTCGTGTCTGCGTTTGTGTCCTGGAGGAATGCCCTAGTCTTGCGATAAGGTATTGAAGTTTGATGGCAATGGCATTAGTTAGTGTACGATTGTAGTAGTGTTGCTGAATTTGGTGGATGTTGGATGTGTCTTGTGTCTAGTCGTCTTGTTTGTCTCTCTGGGGATTTGAAATGAAGAGACAAAGTGTGTGTGTGGCAATGTAACAGCATCATTGGCCTGTGGCGGGTCTTTCACTCGAACCTCTTTCTCTTTCAATGTTATCGCTAATGTCATTTCATGTAATGTGAATGCATCTGCACCACAGAGCCATCATCATAACCACAGAGGGACTTCCTTAAACACAGCCAGGGCAACTTTATACATCCTTTTACCAGATTACAACCTTTTTACGGCTATTTCATCTCTTCTCAAATACCCACTGCAGCTAAACGACAGGATTTACATTGATCCCACACATTTCACTCAGGAAATCCCCATTACAAAGTTTTAGTTAATCTTTCGCTTCATGTTCGTGTATTTACACATTTTTATTTTCTAATGCACAATGAGCTTTTCCACAACAAAACAAACATTTTTATTATCTGTATTAATATTCGTACAACACTACAAAAACAAATTCCACCTAATTGTATGTATTGTTAACTTGTATTTTCATCTGGGATACTATTTCCAGTGGTTGTTTACTTTTTAAAATCTTCATTCATTTTTCAACATAAGAGACAGTGCAGTGGAATTAACGAATGTATTGAATTTCATGTAATTATATAACAAATTATTTAATATTTTCCTTATAATTCGTAACTGTAGGTTTCTCTGTTCAAACAACGCTTTTACAACTGTATTGTAAAGATGATACTTAATCTGAACCAAAGAAATGTGAAGAGTACATTACTAAGTACATAAAACTAAAACCTTTATGTGAATTGTTGGTGAGGATTTTGAGCTTTAATTTTGAAGGAGATAAATTTAACGAAGTAAAGCAGAAGAATTGAAAGTTTAAAACAATTTTATGGGAATAAAGATCTATAAATTGTTTAAGAATTCGGATGCTGTGTCTTGATCGTGATAAATATAAGACAATATTTATAGCTTGGGATATAAAAGATAAAATAGCTTGAGATATTATAGCTTGAGATAAATAAGAGTGGAATAAGCCGCAAAAGATCGTATGCATTACGCCAGACGAGAATGAGACCACCTTTCAGTTTCAGTTTCGTGCTGCGGGTCGCCTTATTCGACCGGAACACTTTGGAAATTTCTCGCAGAAAGTGAGCCAACAAAAAACTATTTGTATTTCAACTTGGTTATGTCTGACTGTCATTGCTACATAGTACATACGTCTACCACTATGATACGCCAAGCCAAAAGAACTACTCTCACACACATGCTCTCAACTCACTCAGTAACTTTATACAAGACAACTATTTAAGAGAATAAACAGAAATAATTCCCAAGGTAGAAGTTTCAAAACTTTGTGCTGCTTTTTATTATTTTACTGCTGAAAATACCAAAAGTGCCATCAACAAAGATACAGAAATATCTAAATCTTCTTCTTTAACACACGAACGAACAATTCTGATTTTATTAACTCTCCACAAGCAGATTTCTTATTTTATTGCATTCTTCATTAACTTATGTGTACATGTGAAGATATCAATCAACTGTGTAAAAAACAATAGTAGGTACACTGCAAATTAAATTCAAAAAACCAAATTACTCCGATGTAAAATTAAATTCAAAAATATACAGCACAATGTCTTGTCTTATTCATTCATGGTAGTTAATGCGGTGTATATAGGCAGCTCACAAAGAAACCAACACGAATTTGCATATAGTGTAAAAAAAATGTGTCATTGTTGCAATGCATCACAAGGTAATAAAATAAGCCTGGTAAACTGCAGTTGAACATTATCCTTGTGTATATAACATAATCCAATATACATAAAAACTGAAATAATTCAGCCAGTAGTAGTATATGCTGTAATAGAGCTGTAGACTCATTCATGCAAGGTACTTATGTATGTAAGGAGCACTAAGATAATATAAATTCAAGACTTCACCTCATTCCTTCAGTGAAAAATATAAACAGAGAAGGAAACCAAAGTTGTATGTGATTATCCTAACACAGAGCACACGAGATAGTGTACATATTGCCTGCACATGTATGAATGTATGTAGTAATAGTACCTATATAATACAATTGCGTCTTTCTACTTACTTTTAAAAGAAAAGATGTTCATGTAGTAATGTAAGTAAAGAAGAGTAGTTGTACACTTGTGTTTGTGTCATGTAAAACTCCTTCCTCCTTATATATGTACAGATAGAGCATATCCATTCAGGTCTTCTCTTACAATATAATAAGTACAATCACAATGAGTGGATATTATTGTACTGTATTTTCTATATAGCTACTTACTGAGTTAAAGTGTAATGTAAAGGCACAGGACATATCTGTGATGGTTGTGAGTAAACTTAACGTAACGATAACATAAGAGAGTGAGAAGACGTATGGCAAACCCCTTGAGTGTGAGACCATAACATAATATGAGATTTTTCGAGCCTAGACTACCTACAATACACATAGACAACAATATTACTTGTATAATATGGCTTAGAGTTGTATACAGGCTTTTCCCTGTGTAAAATGTGCAGGGAGACTGAAACTGGTTGGATATGGGTGAATCTACTATGGTAAAGGAAGGATGGTTGTTTACAGTAGTACTACATAGAGAGAGAGTGCATGTACATGTGTGTGTACGTTTGTATTATAAGTAGTAAGAGTTAAGAGACCAGCAGACGAGAAAAAGACCACGCGAGACGAGAGCCAAAGGGAAATAACATAACGAAAAGGCATACAGAGTGTGTGTTGTGTTAAAAGTTGAGATATTCCTTGCTCGTTTAATGTTATATACCTTCTCAGTCACTTACAATCGCAGTCCTCTTCCAAGTCTCATGAGAGAAACACAAAACACAAAATTACGTGTTCAATTCACCTTGCGTACACATTTTTACCTTTTGCTCTTGTGCAAGCATTCATTTAGGAGTTCTGTGTGTACAACTCCACTTCACCAACAGCATTAGCACAAGAAGGAGCAGCAGCAAAAGGTTCAAGCAGTTTTACAGCATTAGGCTTTGGCGGATCTACTGTGAGAACTTGGCCTGCCTGTCTTAACTACTCTAACTAATGCTTTGTCTGCATCAATTCACCTCAGTGTAGTTAAACACAAATTATATTACTCATCACACACATCCTTTACTGTGTGGTTTTCAAAAAACAATTATTGCTTGGAAAAATAACAAGTTTCTCATCATCCCACCAGGAAGTTGAAAGAATTCAGTTTGTTCCATGATTTCGTTTTATTAACAATTTTCATTGAGAAATTTTCAAATTTTAGATTTTAATGTGGTTAAAGGATCTTTGATTTTCATTTCACTCAAAAAGTCAAGCAGCAGAAGAAGAAACTTGAGATTTCAATTTGTGTACGTGTGTGTTGCAGTTGCACTTATAGGACATTAATTTGGAGGTTTAATTATGTAAGTGCCGGGATTTGGAGAAAATAGAAATATTACACTGTTTATGTATAATCTATGGGAAATATTCATAGTCCAGTAGTAATGAACTCTGAAGCTCTGCAAGCAAGCAACCAGAAATTACGTACACGGAACAGAGGAGTCTTACTTAAGAGGTGTGTGTCTTCATTCGTGGTGTTAGTAGATTGAATTAAGATCGGAACGATTTCTTTTCAGTTCGCCATGCAAGAACGTACATTTTATGCAGTACCTAAATAAACATTATTAGTATAACTCTTGGATTGTGTTTCTAGTTGAAGGATTTGTTTGTTTTAATAGGGAAATCTAAGCAGAGAGTTGAAATTATCTTTGGTATTCATAACTTGTATCTGACCTGACCTTTTATGGTACTCTTTAAATAAGGTTATACATACACAATGGTGCGAAAATAAAACCTGTATCTTTACTTATGTTATATATTTAGGTTAAATTTGACATTTGCCTTCCTGTAAAAGGACTCTGGTGGTTCTGGACAGATTAAAAGCTTGAGATTCTTGCAATTACTATTAGTGAAGGAAAAAAAGTCTCGTGCGAAACTTGGTTTTCATTGTTGCCTGTTTAGGGCAGTAGTATCATGGGATGAAAATCGTGTCTTGTGTCAAAACTACTACAGGTTTAGTTAAAAAGAAACGTTTTGTAACAAAACTCACGCACCAACTACATGTTCAAGGATCCTTCTTTGCCTCTATCATCTTAAAGTGTGATTTGTTGTGAATGGAATCCCTGATACCTCTCTTGACCGTGACAAATTGTTCTAATTAACCAAAAACTGTCTCATTACCTTCTAGGAACTATTTCATATAAAAACAGAATAACGACAAATAAAATCTATACATACTTATTACATCTGTACTACTATATTGGCCAGAAAATTACAAATCAGGATTTTGGACTAAAATACCTACATTATGTCTGTTAAATAAATTTGTTTGTTGAAACTCAACCACAATGTTCGTCGTATCCGTTTTACAGGTAAGCGAAAAATTATTTTTACTAATAATGAATAAGAACTTAAAATTGTGTATAAGCAAATTTGCGATCCAAGTAGCAGTATGTAATTTTTAAAACAAGTTTAAGCTTGAAAAGCTGTATATCTACTCTGTCTTCATATACAGAATGTAGGAATATAAATCCCAATGTTGAAAAGTTCGCTTAAGTACGGAGTGTTTGTGAAGAAAAGAGACAAATAGCAGATTTGCCATCAATTACGACAATGTATCACGTAAATTGCTACCTTAGGAATATCGATACCGTTTAACGAAGCGGAGCTGAGATTTATTTCATCTGCATGTATGTGTGCGTGTTTTTGAGAACAAAACTTCAGACAGAGTTGAGAGTGCATAGCGCTCTTTATGTATGTTATATGTAGTACAAGTTTATCTTCAATTGCCTTCCGTAAACTTTCATTGCATACCTTAACCATCTTATAATAGTAATAACTCGTCTGACACACAAACAACTGTATAGACATATGCTTTGCAACCTGAAGTATAATATAACGGCAACAGTTCTTCGGGTAAAGCCATGCAAACCAAAATGCTTTGAGTATACTAAAACGTCTTGATTTCCCCGATTGAGACATAAAGCAGACAAAATGTACAATAAACGTATATACACCGAAATGATTGTAAAATTACTGCTGCATTGGAATTCTAAGTGAATTAAGGATTAGTAGGTAGTGCAGATCTCTGGACGAGAATTAGTTTAACAATCATAGAGTGAAATAGTTTGCTATGTGTTTCTTTCTATGTATATCGCCCTTATTTATTGAGTATATATAGTTGGAATTGGAATAGCAATGCAAGATGGATAGTGAGATAGCATTACAGACTGATTTAGTAGATGAACACGGTGTCTCCTTGTTAATTATTAGCTATAGCGACTAAAGTGAGCTAAACTAAATTTGGTAAACCAGCAGATCAGATCGCATCAAAAAATGTTAACGTCAACGTCAACTTGTGGTAAAATAGAAAACATTCAACCGGCTCATTCTTATCTTCCTCTTACGTGTCTCAAAGTTTTCTTCTCTAGTGTTCTCTACCTAAAAGAATGGCAGTAGTAAATATTTAGTAATAAGTAAGTAAAGTAGTGCAACACTTGTAACTATCTGGTATATAGATGTATAATTTTATATGTATAAGGTATAGGTAAAGTATATGTACTAAATATATCTGACAATGAGTATATATAGTAATATCTGAAATGTGTATAGTTAAAGGTTTAAGTTGTAACGCGCATTTAGAGTCACAATGCTCAATTAAGCGGTTGAGAAACGGTGACAGTCTTTGTGTGTACAAACAAAATAGGAGGAAAGCTTCACGCCTCGTTTCGTGGAAGATGTTTTCAGACGATAGCAATTGGGCGGCAGGCGATGCGTACGTTTACTCCACATCCACTTCTATACTTCCAATGGACGACAAGAAATACAATTTCACACAAAACTGTAACAGATCTCATCTTCTTAGTCAATAACCCATTTATATCTATACACACAGCCATATATTCCTCTTTTACGTAAGTATTGCTATATACAAGGCCATAAGTAGCAGATGCACACATTCTTACTCTCAGACAGAGAATGACTAGAGCAGATGCATTTGTTGTCGTCTCAAATGACGGAAACGGGAAATGACCAAATAATTTATTTGTGGGTATGCTAAGAAAGAGCATTTTTCGAAATTATCCTCGTTTCAGTAGTAATGAAGGATATTCCACGTGCTTATAAGGCATAATTGTTTTTTAAAGACAACATTGACATTTATTTTAGATTGTTTTGTACAATAGTAAGAAATTGGTATGGTTAAATTGCACTTTATTTGTCGGTTTTCTGAAAAAGTGTTGGAGGAATTAGTGAGAAATTTCTGTTCAATTAGCTTGATTCGCTAATTGAAGTGAATGCTTGCTAATATTATGCAGTAAAGAATGTGTACTTTAAAGATTCCTATACAAATTAAATCGTTTACAACGATTTTTTCAAAGAAAACTGGAGGAAAAGTATTTTGTAGTTGTTAGTTTAATGAGGATAATGAGAACCTGTAAAAAGGAATCAGATTAATTAACTCTGGTATTTCGAAGCTAGTTTTATTTGCATACGAAAATTGTCCTTTTATTCAAGTCACCTGCTGTTCCTCGCTCTTGAGTATGAGAGAACTGTTAACAGTTTTACAATTGCATTCGTGTGATTTTATTCTTCAACCCTTTAACACTAGTAAATGTTTACTGCTGATGGTAAAGTGTAAATTCTACACTTACTTAATTATTTGAGTGTGAGATAATGAACCGAAGTAATTATTGCTGTTATAAATAAACTACAAATTAAACAAAGCCAGTAGTAGTACCTATTTAATTATATCTGCAATATATGTAAAATTCTATAAATACGCAACAGCAATTTATCACATTCCATACAAGGACTCTATATGCGTCCAGAGTAAATGAAATAATAAATTCAATGTGAATCAAGATCACGTTGGTCATGAACTTAAATAATTCCTGCTGTACCTATTTACAAAGTACATTAGAAGTGAATCGGCAAGGTAAATGGAATAATTGAAAGAATACACAATAAAAACTTATAGCTTTGTTTATTCGTTCTTAACAAGTGTTTCTGTAAGTGTATAGGGATTCTTTTCACAGATTTTCACTACAGTGTGCATTATTTCATTGGCAGTGAGCTATTGTTTCAGCTTTTAGAATTAATAACCTTCCCACTTGATCCGTTGATTGTTCTGATTGCTACTGCTGTGGCCGTGTGTGTATTGTAATAAGTTTTAATTGTACCACGCTGTGTTTTCCCATAATGCAATTATAATAAAATATATATCGTCACTTGTACAAGTCCTTTATACTTATACCTAAGTAAACTCTGCTTGTAAAAATAATTAGAACTACTTGTTTCAATTCAACCAGTGTTTCATTTCTTGACGATATCTCAACAATATCTATACTGTGACTTGGCATTGAAATTATTAATGTTCACTTTAATACACACACTCCGGTTTGAAATTTATAATTCCACACGAGTTTCTGGTCTGCTACTAATGGATTTAGAAATTTCTTGTGTTCTTTCCCTACGTATAAATACAATAAAACCGTGATATAAGTAATATAAATACTTTTTAACAGTGTAGACATAATATTATGACTTTAGAATGGGATTCAGAAATTTATACTACATATATGAAATGAAATGAAACAACTCGGCTTTCTCAATACTTCTTTCTGTGTATCTGTGTGCATCCTCCGAGTGTACAGAGTACATTACCACAACTGGAGTTAAGCAATACATATAGAAATGCAATGTGAATTAAAACTAAAACTCACTTGACTTGACTATACTAAGTAATTGAGTGCAGAGTAAAAAAATTGAAATTGATCGTTAGAGGATTTTATTGTTGGTAATGCCTCACACTCAATATTTCCACTTTGTATATACAGAAACAACGTTCTCATTCATATACGACGAATCTTGGTAAAAAATCTTCGTCGATACACACAGACTCGTCTCGTAAAATGTACAAGAGACTTTAGAAAAATAATATTACACACTTGACGGTCAATGCGATTCAAATACAAGGCTCCTGCAGTCTTTCCTTACTATTTTTAAGTTGAAGTGCAGGGGAAGTCTTTTATTACGCACACACAGAGTCAACTTGAATATTGCTCTACTAGTGACTTGTACTATTTGTAAATTGTATGTATCTGTGTGCCTTTACAATATTCGGATATTTTTTCCAGCATAGATATCTGTACATTTAAGTTTGAGTCGTCTTTGTGGATTTTTTGCTAATTTACAATATGAATACATGTTCTCTTATCGCTTTTACATGGAAAGAATCGTAGTCACATCCCTCGTGTTCACAGATTATTCAAGTATAAGCAAGCTTATGCCATTAGGCAACTCTCGTCTTCCAGTTAGAAATTCACGTACTGACAACATTAAGTTTACGAATAAAATATTATAGGCAATTCTCACATTGACGTCTGTACTTCTGGAGAAGCTTAAACAACTGCAGTGACTTGTAATCACCCTGAAAGCATCGCCGTCTACTTCTTGTAGTAGCCTTCAGCCTTGCTCTTCAGACAATTAGCTCAGTTTCAGCTACTACACTCTGCACTTGTACACACTTTCCTCCACAACTTACTATTAACTGGAATGAAACGAAAAAAATCATCTCTCTCTGTGGACGATCGTCATAATAAGAAATAGAAAACTTTTTTACTTTCTTAATATTACGTAGTAGTAGCATCTGCAGTCTTTATAACACACAAAGAAATGTGTCTGTGTGTACAATTACGACAATACTTTTATACTTTACCTTTTCAGCAATCAGCAATGCCTGCTAATACACGTATGGGTATAAGGTTAAGGTATAAAGCGAGGGAAATTATTTTTTTAGGTTTGTTGCATGTGATAAGGTATAAACGACATATGTATGCCATTTGCATTGTATAATATAATGCACACAGCAGTATAATTTTAATAAAAGCAAAAAGGTAGGTTGATAAGTACTGAGTGTGATTCAAAGTCCAGTGTTGTTGTAATAGCAGTAATATTACAAGCGAGGAAATTAATACAACAGTCAACTCACATCGTCACATCACATCCCACATAGCCAGTCTTTATCTTAAAATCGTGGTTTGGTTCATAATCAGCCACTAAAGCGTACAAGGAGTATCTCACTGTAAAAAATCAACTTTGACAAAAAGGATTCATCTTCATCATCATTCGTAGTGCACATCCTCCTCTTCTGAGTTTTTCATGTTTATTATTGGTGCTATAGGAGGAATATTTTTTATTTCAGATTATTTTTAACTTCTGCAGGTATCTGCTTGTATCTGTAGTCTGTAGTATCTCATTGTAAAATTGTTTGTACGTGTCTTTTAGCATTTCACACACATATCTGTATATTGGTGTAATTTTTCATATTATTGTCTTACAACCTTATATTATTATTTTACCATGTCCAATATATTCCAATTTCTTAGTTTACAGATCAATCTTCATAATATAAGCACCTTTGATAGATCAATTGACTAAAAATATTATTTGAATTGAAGGTGATTATTTTCTTAAATATATGTATTGCGTTTGTAATTTAATTGATGAAATTGGGCAAGATATTTGTACGTAGGTCATAGGTACCTCTTAATTGAAAAATTCTATTATTAACGTTAGTGCTTATTACCGTCGGGTCGGACGGAATGATACGATCTTTTGAAGACTGATGATGATACGGTATAGTGTTATGTTATGTTGAGACCTTTGTGTTTGATCTGTACTCTCATTTGAACCTGAAGCGTGACTTTTTGTAAGTGAAACTTGTTAGACATCATTGATAACGATGTGAGTATATATTAATGTTTTTCTGTCTGTGTCTTTTAACGTTCTCAAAGCAATTAGTTAACTACAGAACTTTTTTCACTTGTGCAGTAGTAGTATCTGTAGTAGTAAAAGCAAAATTGGAGGATCTTCTGCTTGGAAACTAAAGGAGAAAAAAATAGATTGCATTAATCTCTGCTAGGAAACTATTTTACTGTAAATGTCAAAATAAAGACAAAGTGTCTCTATATACGAATAAGTAAATACTACACACACATAGGATATTTAAGTAGCTTAGTTTAGCACAGAGTCAACCGACATTTCTCACAAAATATGTACACAAAGCTTCAGCCAAATTTTTTGTTCTATACTGTCACTCTAAGGCAAAATTACATCCCTCTCTACTACTACTGCACTCCCATAATAACATTTATAATAAACCATTTGCAACGGTGCAACAAAGTATCGTAAGAGTATTGTGAACTTTGACACAACAACATTACTGTGACACCATCACATCAACTTTAACACTACCTATGTATTAGCAGCAGTTT